>JBBIGA010145042.1:0-19537 GCA_037576975.1 Alestes dentex | reverse complement strand
ACACACACACACAGACACACACACACAGACACACACACACAGACACACACACACAGACACACACACACAGACACACAGTAGCATGACTAGCACATGACCAGCATGTCAACTGGGAGCTCTGGGTTCCTTCCACAGTCCAGACACGAGGAGAACATAAATACACTCCATAAAGAAAGTAAGTAAGTATCATAAGTATCATACATGAACACACCACAGCACAGTGTGAAATTCTTTCTCTGCATTTAACCCTTCACCAAGTGTATCAGCAGGCAGCCAGGAACACAGCGCCCGGGGAGCAGTGTGTGGGCACAGTACCTTGCTCAAGGACCACTAGCTACCCCAACCCTCAACCCAAGCCAGGATTAGAATCCAGGACCTTCTGTCTGAGGCTACAGCACCACCATACTGCCCGGTTTCAAATTATATAACAAAAAACAAACAAAATGATAAAAATGGATACAGTGAGAAGTACTGAAGCACTTGTGACAGCACACACACTTTCTCTCATGGCTTGAAAAACATCATCAGATCGCATAGCTTTATGGGACCATTCGACCACATTAACAGGGTTAGTTCTATGTTTAGATGCTGAATGCTCACTAGTGCTATAGTCAGTCATGTGAACTAAAACTGTAAACCCAGGAGACTGACCTCTTACCAAATTTCAAATTAAGAGCGGCCCAAAGAAATCTGTTTCTCTGTTTTCTCTCTTTTTTTTTTTTTATTGTGTTTTCGAACAGAAGTGCACACGGCCAGTCAGGACTCTTAACTGTGAAAGTGTTAAGTGTGTTTGAGCGTTTATCTCCGCCTGATTCAGCAGAGTGTTGAAACGACAGCCGTGGACCTGCCCTTTAAGCGTTAGCAAGTTTCTGGGTGTGACTTGAATAGTAATCTCTGGTCAGAGGGCAGCGATCCTGCCTGGGAGAACTGCTAAACAGGTCAACACAGAAATCCCAACAGACATTGCAGCAGCAGTCTGCAGTCCACTCATCAGTCCACAGGACAGAAAGCACGGATTTCCATTATTTTGGCTACAGCAGCCTTGAAGCATTACATAGGAATGAATTACTTCTTATTAGTAATCCAGTGATTTGGTCATTATTTCACAATTCATTAGAGAAGTTACAGTTTCTAAACCTTAAAAAGTAATAAAAACTATGAACATCAATACATGTCTATAAAAGCTCCAACATGCATTACTGGACTTGAAACTACATTTAAATTTTTGGACAAAATACTGAAGCTTTCACTAAAATATTTTATATATTGTTGCTGTAACCTTGTATCTCCTATTTTTTGACATCTGAAAACACCAGCTGCCTGACTACGAACAGAACAAAGCTTAATATGTCCAAAATGAGATGTTTTCAAGAATAAAATCCGAGTAAATTTACATTTAAAAAGCTGTTTACCTGGGTGGTACGCGTTTATTTTCTCAGAACAAAAAACATTTGCATTTATTAGAATAAATTAGAACAAATTATAATAAATGCACATAAATAATACAGTAAGAGGCGATTTTTATTGTGACTGTTCTTCTCCTTTATGAAGTCCAGCATTACTTAAGAGTCATCATCAAATACCTGGTTAATTAAACTAAATCAGGTGTCACTTTTTTTTTTTTACTATATTGGTGTTTGCATCTATTCTAATGATCTGTTGTGCTTTATCAAACAAAACAAACCCTCATGGCTGAGGTAAACAGGTTTAAACAAATGGCCTAGATGACTAACAACTGTTATATAAACACTATGTGGAAAAAAATCTAGGCAGTACTTTGGCTAGAAATCTTTAAGATGTTCAAATATAGTCAATGGAAAAAGACACACATACACACAGACACACACACACAGACACCATGGATTCAAGCAAAAAAAAAAAAATCATCTGACTGAAATTTTTATTTATTATTCTTTTAAATCAAATGCTCCGTGTCGCGGGCCCATACCACCTCGGCCATGCATAAAACTTTTAACGCTGCGCTGTCCATTACCCCCTAGGCCCCTAGTTGAGATACCACACAAAAGCACACACCTGCCATTTTCATGTTTTTACACTATGAACTAAATGGCTCGCCATCATCACCCATCTCCACTTATTCTTTACTGTTTTGTGATGTCCAACACATCCGTGCCTTCCTTTAACAGAAGCGCGTCCATGCTGGCAAAAAAGAAAGCAAATTGACGCGTGCGAGTGATGCAAATCGAAGGGCCTATGTCCTGTAAAATATGGCTTTACAGACTATTTATGTAGCCACGTTTACAAACAGCCTAAACTCATTTTACAGCAGGCTGAATAGTGCAGGCTGTTGCTTATAAAGAGTGATGTTCCAGTCTACTTTAGGCATGCACTTAGGCCATACCTGTCAATTTTCAACACTGAAAATAAGGGATTTTTTCCAAGATCCCGACCCAAACTATGGGAAATTTAGAGCAGCTTCCCATTGCCGTTCCCCTGTTAACATCAAGAAAACAGACTCCAAAGCTGCTGTTATTTATTTATTTTTAACGGTGCATAAGCTCTCGCAGCATTTGCGACACCAGAGCCACTGAGTTTTGGCTTCTTTATCTATCTAAGCAATGTGCTCCATTGTTTTCCGACCTTTTTAGCTACTATTAGCGAATCACACTTCATGACACACCACTGCCTTCCAATCCTAAATACGTTCTATTCCGATTATGGAGAGGGGGGGCGGTGCACACTCCGCAAAACTGTATAGATTTGCTGCAGGAGGACAGCACTTGCTGTGGGATATCAGTCACAGGATGGAGTAACAAATGTATGTATGGTTCTGTAACAAATAAAGGAAGAAATTACTACTGTGCTTATGTTACACAGATGCTAGATGGGCTAAATGCTTAGTGTAAATCTAGAACAATAAACTGTAATTATTCAATAGGTTCAGGACACAAGAGCGCCATATGAACTAGGTACTTACAATCGGTTATGACGCATACACATACAGTAAAGAGCCGATACAACACTGTCGGAGGATCTGAAGTGAACAGGGTAAGTTGGAACATAACTACAAGCTCCCAAGCAGTTTCCCTGTGTCTCCCTCTCTCTCTGTATCTCTCTCTCGCACTAGACATGCACCAGTGCTCTCTTTACACTACAGGTGCCTTTCTTACACTTTTTTTTGTCCATTTTTTCCTTCGTATCTGCATCAATCTCATTATTAACCTTTGGTGCACTCAGTTGACGGAAACCCATCATGAGGCAGTTTTCCTTTTCCTTTTTCTGTTTTATTGCTTTGCACTTTTTAACTGGGCCTCTATGTGACTCAGTTTGCAATAACGTAAAGTGCCAGATTTCTAAAGTGCAACATACTTATTGTCTATTTACAATGTCTTCTGTCTACTTTACACTTTTTTCCTATACTTTTTAGATTTTAGAGTGTGTTAGCACCATTAAGACTGTGAACCAATTTCACTGTACTCTGTGCAATGACAATTAAGTCTAATTCTTGAACAAGCGATCAAATGAAACAAGCTACATTTTACCTTAGCTATGGTTGAAAGATTTTAACAAGAGCTATGAAACATAGGCAAACTCCAACATCGCAACAGAACCAGCCCATTGGCTTTCTTTTTTTAAATTAATAAATAATGTGGCAGGTTGAAAAAAGCTTGAGTATTCCTTTAAAGCCATGACATTACTGCATTTGGCTTCATGACTTAGCCTTGTATTCCCATACAGGACCAAAGCTCTGAAGACCTATGAGGGCATATATATTTCATTAAAGAGCCTGAACACTTGAATGTAATGGCATCATGCTGTGTTGCACTCCTCATGCAAAAATCCCACAGGGAGCCTGCTGTAATTTAGTAATTCCCTCAATGTGGCAATAAATCTCTCTCATGTAACAGGGTTTTAGTGCTGGCGGAGGCACAACAGCCCATTGCTAATATCAGCTGGTCTGTCAGATTCATTTGAATGGTACGTCTGAAAATAGTCACACGGCTTACTGCTCATTTGCACCTCTATTTTTAGCGAAGCAAAACGAAGAAAGGCCAGTTCAGCACCTGCAGAAACCTGCCGTTGCAGGTTGAGGTAGTTTGGAAGCCCATGATGTTGTATATTGTGCTGATGACATACTGACCCTGACCTGGTCTTCACCCACTTCTCAAGCATTCAAGCTGCTGTTTTCATGGACTTTAACATTTCTAGTTGGCTGGCATCTAAAATATGCCGGAATATTCCTCTGGGTTCGTCTGACAGCAGAAAAACAATGAGAAATCATCTTAAAGTCAAAGCAAGCCCATTCCCAGGGCGGGGGCAGCAAGCCGTGAACACATAATCTGACACGGCCTGCCTGAATCGGAGGCTACTGGGAGTTTCACATATCCTGACTAACACTTAGAGGGAATAAATTGTTTTTTGTTTTTTTTTTTTACTATTTTTTTCTTTTCTCTTTGCACATCACTTCAAAACAGCAAATGTTTTAACCATTTTAAGTTGATTGGGCCAACAAAAATGGTCCAAGATTACTTGGAATAATGTTCCCTCACATTAAAGTACAATAACAGGCCCATATAAATGACATTTTTGAGGTTTTACTCTCACTCTGAGGTCCACTTATCAGAAACAACATTAAAACAGTCAGGTGAAGTGAATAACATTGATTATCTTTTTAAAGTGATACCTGTTCAATATATTAATCAGCAAGTGAACAGTCAATTCTTAGAGTTGATGTTAGAAGCAGGAAAAATGGGAGATCATGAGGATCTGAGAGGTTTTGGGAAGACCCAATCTGTGATAACTAGACAAGTGTTTTAGAACAGAGGTCCAGAACACACAGAGGTTTCAGAACACACAGTGCAGACTGGTCAGAGTGCCCACGTTGACCCGTGTCCACCACCAAAAGCTCCTACAACAGGCAAATGAGCATCAGACGTGGACCATGGAGCAAATGAAGGAGGTGGCCTGGTCTGATGAATCACGTTTTCTTCGACATCATGTGGCCGGCTAGGGGTGTGTGTGTGTGTGTGTGTGTGTGTGTGTCGCTCGCCTGGGGAAGAGATGGAACAGGATGCACAATGAAAAGAAGACGAGGCAGCGGAGGCAGTCTGGGCAACGTTCTGCTGGGAAACCTTGGATCCTGCACTCATGTGGACTTTACTTTGACACCTAAACATGACGGCAGACCAAGTTCAGCCTTTTATGGAGACACTGCAGAGACAAACTGCAATGTCCTCTTTCAGCAGGATGATGGTTCTTCATACTGAAATGTTCAGGAACAGTTTCAGGAACATCAAAGAGTTCAAAGTGTTGACCCTGCTTTCAAATTCCCCAGATCTCAACCTCATCGAGCATCTGTGGGACATGCTGGACAAACTAGTTTTCTGTCTGTACAAATCCAATGGTAACTGCTGGGAGATGAGCCTCCATTATTCCTCAGCTACATTAACACTGTGACTTCAAAACTACAGAAGCAAACTTGTCATGTCATTTGGAGAACTGTGAAAAACTGCATACAGGGGGTCCCCAAGTTATAACAGTCTCGACATACATCGTTTCGAGTTTACGACGCTCACTTCCACTCCACCGTTAGACCCGTATCTACGGACTACGTGGGTGAACTAGTTTGGTTGTGCTTGGTGGAAGAATAAGCAGTAACGCGACGTATGAGTGAGGGAGCTTTCCTTTTCCTGTGGCTTAGTTGTGTTTTTATGATTTTACAGCTGTGTTAGGATCAATAAGTGACTGAGGCGAGGGTGAGTTTCGACTTACACCAAAATTCGGGTTACATCACTGTCGAAGGAACGGATCTGTGGCGTAACTTGACCCCCTGTACATTCAGAACTTTGCTGTAATGTAACACAGCCTCCTGTAGTGCTGAAGACTACAACACCCAGAATGCAAATCTCTCCAATCTATAAAGTAGACTTTGGCCAAGAGTCAGCCTCATTAACCGCCTTCAGAAGGCCGCAGCAAATCTGAGCCTGGCTGTGCGTCCTACACAGCACAGCATGATTCAGTTCTAAAAGAAAAGAAGGAAAAAGAGTGCTGAGAGAGGGAGAGAGAGAGAGAGAAACAGAGAGAGAGAGACAGAGCGAGAGAAAGAGAGAGCGAGAGAGAGACAGAGAAAAAGAGAAGATGGCTTTGATGACGAGACAGCTGCTCCTTACACATGATCCAATTAGGCCATGCATTATGCAGCACACAGTACTGTCACTGCAGCATCAAATGCTCTATGGCCTCCAAAAATACTGCAGCTTTTAGAAATTTCACATCTCAAACTCCTCCTTTCTCTGCCACACCTGAGATGAAGGTAACATCAGAACATTAAAAAAAAAAACCCTAAAAACTTCCATCTAAATGTGGCGATTCCACAGCACTGACTTTGGCATGTAACAACTGATTATAATCAGTTTTAATAGTATTCAATAAAGTATGTACTCATTTTTCCACAAAATTAAGTTTGATGCAATGTTTTATTCCCTATAATCCACTACTGTGTAAACATTTATTTATGTTTAAATATTGAATTGAGAAGATAGACGGCCAACTACAGGAACTACATTCACTAAAGCAAATAAGTAGTAGTAGAATAACACTAGTGCTACTAATAATATTAGTGCTAATAATAATAATGTTATTCAATATGTTCTATAAATATTCTGCCAAAACATTTTATCTAAATCAGATTTTAAAGTACATAAATCAGCTGCATCCAGCTGTATAACAACAATAATAATAATAATAATACTAATATCAATACTACTACTAATAATAATAAATACATTAAAAACCAATAACATCATTCAGTGTATTTTTAAATGTATCAAAATAATTGATATCAGATGAAGTTTGTGATTCACTGTATCTCTTTATTGAATCATATTCAATAAAGAATCAAACTGAAACACTTCGAGATGAGAGAAACAGTCCGAGATTCTGTCTGAGAGCTCCTTCATGCCACATTAATGATGATAACAACAACAAAAACAACAACAACAACCTTTCAATGCATTCTTAAATTTGGCCCAAAGTAATTGATGTGAATCAGATGGTGAAGCGCACGATTCACTGAATCACTTTATTGAACCATATTCAACAAAGAATCAACTGAAACCTTTCAGGATCAGAGAAGTACAGTCTGAGACACTGAGGGCTACTTCCTGCTGAAGAAGAAGAAGAAGAAGAACAAGAAGAAGTGTATTCAGTGTACTTTTAAATGTCATCCCAAAATAATTTATCTGAATCAGATGGTGATTCACTGAATCTCTTAACACATTTAGCAAAGAATCGAATTGAATCCTTTCAGGATCAGAGAAACAGTCCGAGACTCTGTCTGAGAGCTTTCTGCCGCATCCTGCTGTAAAAATGTGACACAATAGATATGAGCCATCTGCTGCGTGTCGGCCGGCTGCCAGCCTCTGGGGAGCTGGAACTGCATTGCAAAAAAAAAAAAAAAAAAAAAAAAAGAAGGCAAACAACCCCCACCGCCCCTGTTACCTGGTCAATGCACAAAGCGCAGATGGGGCAATTACAACAGAAAACAAACTGAACACTGAGGCCTGTCGCACCACAATATGCTCACCATCTAGTGTCCATTATCACTCGGAGCAAGAGAGATAATTACAGGCCAGAGCAGAGAAGACGCCGACTAACGACGCCGACTAACGGTGTCTCCTTCTCCCTGAGGGACGGTAACGTCATTAGGGCCCACAGAACTCGGGCACTGATGACGTCATGGTCCTGTTGATGGGATGCCTGAAGGAAATGATCGTTTCTCAACTGCTGCAGGTTTTAAAGAGCTCATATCCTACATTTTCCTTGTATTTTTCTTTCTGAGGTGGGTTTACGCACCCAACACAACGTCACATTTACATGGCCATCTAAAAACCTCCCCAAGTCCCTTACTGTTAAGACGACATGCAAATGACCTCAGCTCTGATTGGTTCTTCTACGTGTGTCACGTTCAGGCTGAAACAGATTCAACACAAACGGATGGATTAAAATAGGCTGAATAGGTGGACATATGTAAATGTAATGGTTTTAGTGACACTGCAACAACACCACATTCAAAATGGCCTAGAGAGTGAACGTGTTTATATTTACATAATTTTTGTACAGTGTACAGGTCTTTTTATATTATATTGTAATATTTTGTAGTTTTTGGGTTACGCATCTTCTACATTTTTCATTGTTCTGTCTACTTTGTTGTAACAATGCAAATAAAGGGTTATCTTATTTAAAATGTCCAGGATATTTGTCTGCCTTTTGCCCTCCGACCGCTGGGACAGGTAGCAGCTTTCAAATAATGGATGGATGGATGTTATGGCCTCTTTACCATCTCTGACAAAGATCAAACAGGATACTTAACATCACAGCAGCAATATTAAGCATCCCCCATGTCTACTTGATACATACATTTACATATTCTTCTTCACTTAGTTCTAGCGTTTAATTTTCTCTTAGCTGGGCTCAATTCACTACACATTGTACTCTTACGACTGTATGTGACAAATAAAGAATCTTGAATCATCATGTTTCAATCCAAAATCTATCTACCTTCAGTTACTACAGACAACTGCCCTGCAAATGGAAAGAAACAGAAACAAAAACACACTGATAATAGAAACCAATGGGTGTGGGCTTATATATTTAGATACAAGCTCACATTTATCCATATTTTATGTATATATTAAATGAGATGTAAACTAATTACACATTTTCCCCCCAAACCAAAATAGAAAAAAAAAAAAAAAATCACAGAAACCCTTGATCAGCCTCACACGAGTATAGAATAATCAGTGTAATTTCATTGTAACTCACCAAGACAGCCAGACAGATTTGTATTATGATTATTGTTTCACTTGAATCATGACAAATGGTGGACTGACTTCAGCCCTCCTGCCCCCTTCATCATCATTTTTGTTAATAATTTGTAAAATCCCCATTCAACTACAGAGAAAGATGCAGAATCTGCAGAACTGGACTGCTGTGAGGGTGAACACTTCAACCTCATGCATAACCTTGACTTACTGCATTAGCAGGAGGGGAAAAACAATGAAACGTCATGCTGTGAAAGGTAAACAACAAGAGGCAGATACGAACACGCTTTCGGAAACACAGTCGTCCACCACCGAGAACTGGTCTCTTATCGTTTATTCATGGAGAATGAACTAAACTAACTATTTCACTTGGCTTGCACAGGTTAATGGACAATACATTCTTTTTTTAAAAAGTACACAGTTTTCCACTGAATCCAGATGTGGTCAATCAGCCGAAACATTCTCACACAAGAAGTCAATAGTTCCCAAAATATTTTCCACAAATACAGCCCTAAAATTTCTCCCACTCAAAG
Organism: Alestes dentex; assembly: GCA_037576975.1. Lineage (NCBI taxonomy): Eukaryota > Metazoa > Chordata > Actinopteri > Characiformes > Alestidae > Alestes > Alestes dentex. The sequence goes on along the minus strand of JBBIGA010145042.1, from coordinate 10,221 downwards.
CTAGATTTGCAGGCTTGCGGATGTGGTTTAGGACACAGTATGACTTACCGTGAGTCGCAAAACTGTACCTAACTTCACAGAACGACTGTCATAAAAATGGAGGAATCTGATCTGAAATCAGCCCTGATGGTCTGAAATAAATGTTTTGTTCATGTTTACAGCTCACAGTTAGTCATACCGTGTCTCAAACCACAGCCACAAGTCTGCTCCACCATACTGAGAATTAACGTGATTGTCATGATCACATTTTCCGATTAAAAATATAGTAAAAAATATGGTTTAGTAAGGTTTAAGGATATAGAGTAAGGTGGAATAATGTGGGTTAGGGCGGACATATTTTATTGTGATGAGCATAAACGCTATTCTCTAGAATACTGAACCTAGATCATAAAAAGACCAGAAAAGTGATATGGGCCCTTTAATATTGTGAAAGGCATTGCAATATTTTTTTAAGTCCAGAAAAGTGATATGGGCCCTTTAATATTGTGAAAGGCATTGCAATATGTAGCAGTAATATCACAACACTGATATTTTGTCCACATCATGCAGCTCTACTGCATATTTTACAGTCCCATAAAGTCGACAGCGAGCGACAGAAAAGACATATTTAGACATTTTGACCATATTCAGATGTTTGTGAAGAACGATGGCAGCTTGCATGAGGAACAAATAGACAAAAGAAAGAAAAAAGGTAAATAACTAACAAAATAAAAGCAGTTCTTGGTGGTGGGACAGACTTCTGGAGGCCACTCCGACTAGAAAGATCTTCTGTTTTCAAGAAACAAGATGAAAGAAATGACAGCCAAGAATAAAAGCTCCTGATTTTTTTCCCTCCACACACTTGCACTGCACACCGTTACATACCCATCGCATGAACAGCGTCGACTAGTCTTCTCTTTTTATCCTGCACCTGCACAGCTGGGATCAATGGGAAGACTCCACAATGACCATCAGCATCATGACAAATGACACATTTCCACACCCAAACAAACAAACCTGTCCTGCATTTACATTTCATAGAAAAACAAAATATGACTGATGGTCAGGTTTTATTGTACTTAGAACAGGCAGTGTTCAACTACTGCGATCATTTCACCCCAATATAATACATTATATGTGATTATTTCGGTAGCATCTACATTAATGAACGACACATGTCATTATTCGTGTGCAAAAGTTTGAACACCCCCGGGCAAATAACACGTTTTGATGTTGTTCCACGTAAAATATCTCAACATGTCTTAAATAAGGAATTTTCTAAAACATTTTAGAGCCCAATTTCTAATTATTTGCTGAGTTCAACATACTGGGTGAAAAAAAAAACCCATAACTTTGGCACGGGCTACGTTAAATTCAGCAAATAAACAGTACACTAAAATGTACAAAATGTACAGGAAACACGTAATTTTATTGGTGTGCCAAAAGATTTGCAGGTGTCATTTGGTATATCTGTGCATTTTATCAGCCATTAGAACATTATAAACCTATAAGAGCTCCTCTTTCTTAGGCATTAGTGTTAGAAATGATTAAGAATTAAAGAAAGAAATAAATAGTGCTCCCTCTGGAAAATCTGAATGTGGATGTGTTTATGCAACGCAGGTAGAATAAAACATAACAATAGAAACAGCACTTTTGCTGACACGCCCTGACCTTCTTTCATTTACTGTCTTTCACAGGAATCAGAGATCAAAACTATCCAGCTGCAGAGTGAAGTGGGGGGAGGGGCGGGGCTTATTATGTGGACACACCCACATGCAAATAACTGGACTGGGTGAAAAGAAATGGTCATTCTGAACCATTTCTATTGGCCTCTTCATCACTGAAGGCTGCAAAATTACACTAAAAACAATAAAGGAGAAGGATCTGTTATGACAGCACTGCCTTTACTAGGGAGCCTGTCATAAACTTAATTATAAGCTCTATCGAATAAAGATGTTTAAGCATCAGAAATCAAGTGGAATTTTAACCTCAGAGCCAAAAATTGTGAACTGTTTATTCAAAGCTCTATATACTGACATTTAAATATTGGAAATCAGTCAAAATTTATCTTCAGAGTCCAAAATCGTGAACTGTTTATTATAAGCTCTATAGATTGGCATTTAAATATCGGAAATCAAATCCAATTGTGACCTCTGAGTCAAAAATCGTATCGCCACACCCCTGCACTCTGCTGCTGCTGCATCTCTGATTAGACAGGTCAGGCCAGATCCTCCACTCTGGTGTCAGATGCTGTTATTTCTGCAGGCCGAGCTGCTGAGCTGTCACCGCTGTGAGTGTGTTGGACAATTTCATCGTCTACCAACCCAAATTAGCAGTGTCAATCGTTTCATTATGTGCAATATTCTTACCATGTAAATATCTCTTATGTGAATGCTACTGATCTACGATTAATCTCTATCACAGCAGTAACAACAACTCCTAATCTCCATCGGTGTTACGAGGAAGTTATTTAGCCCTGCTAGTTATACCCCAGCACTTGCGTAAACAGCATAGTGCATTTCATATTGACTATTTATTGGATTTATTTTAAACATTATATTTTACATTGTTCTTGTCTTTGTGTCTCTGTACAGTAATGACGGAAGCAATAATAGTTCAGGTTCTGGTTCTGACTTCTGCAGGATTAATAAGGTTTTCTGATTCTGGTTCTGACTTACTTAGGGCTCCTGCAGGATTAATGGTTCTGTTTCTGGTTCCGACCTACTCAGGGATCTTGCAGGATTAATGTGTGCTGGTTCTGACCGACTCAGGACTCCTACAGGATTAATAAGGAGTTCTGGTGCTGGTTCTGACTTACTCAGGGCTCCTCCGGGTCCGGGTCCGGGCTCCTTGCCCGCGGGCGGGGTGCCGGTCTGCCGCTCGAAGTTGCCCGGGTTGGAGAAGTAGTCCCGGAGCCGGGGCAGCTCCCGGCCCGCCTCCAGCAGCTCGGTGTGGAGCTCCAAGGCGGTGAGGATGTACTGGTCCCGGAGCAGCTGGGCTGCGATCGCGTCCACGGAGACGCGGACCTCGGCCCCACCGAGCGGCAGGGCCCCCGGGCCGGGCGCGGTGAGGGCCGGGACTCCGTCCTGGCCGGGGCTGAGGCGGGTCCCGGGGGGCGGCGGCGGTGCGGTTGGGTCCGGCGAGAGGGGGCCCGGGCTCCGGCCTGAGGACAGCCCGGCCCCAGGGCTCCCCCGGCCCTCCGCCTCCTCCTCAGAGTCACTAGCGTTAAACGGGTTCACGCTGCCCGAAGCCATGGACGTTCTTTCTCTCTTTCTCTCCTCCTCCTCCTCCTCGCTCCTCTCCGGATTATTTTAATTAATAAAAGAACCTGTTTTCAGTCTGAACGTCTGAAGGTCTGGACGTCTCTCCAGCAGCGTCTGCCGGACGTGACCCAAACCAGGGCGCGCTCCATTCGCTCCATTCACTCCCCCAGCCTCCCTCCCTCCCTCCCTTCCTCCCTACACCCTATCGAGCACACTCCGGCCGCGCTCTAAGTAGGGAGGGAGGGAGCAACACTGTGACTGAGGAAGTGCGGACTAGCGCCCCCTGCTGGTCATTATAGGAATAGAAAAACTTAGTAACCAGACCAGACATATACACAGGTTACAGACTTTCAAAGAAACTTAGAAATTAGCTAAAGAAAATAAATAATAATAATAATTATTTTTTTTTAATTATTATTATTATGAATAATAATAATGATATAAAAAATAATAGTAAAAGTAATAGTAGTACTAGTAGTAGTTTCTTAGTCCCCTCCTGTACTCCCTCTTCACACACGACTGCAAATGATTCAAATATCATCAAGTTTGCACAACCGTGATAGGCTTGATCTCAAACAACAATGAGTCGCACTGGAGTAGAGACAACAACCTTGCCCTGAACTCCAAGAACCAAGGAATTAATCCTGGACTTCAGGAGGCGGAAGAACGACTGCCACCTTCCCATCAGATATTAGATATTTACTTCTTGTGCAATAGCTATTCAATCTCATGTGTGTGTGTGTGTGTGTGTGTGTGTGTGTGTGTGTTTATTTATTTATTTATTTATTTATAGTCTGGTGCAATATTTCACTTGGCATACTTCCTGTGCAATCTATACCTGTATGTACATAACTTTAGTTGTATCACATTTCATTCTTTAGTACAATTTATATACATATACCTTCTGTACAATATATACCTATATTTACAATATCTATAGTCTAGTGCAATATTCCACTTGTATATTATTATACTATCTATCTACCTATCTATATAGCAATACAGACTGCTTACAGATTTTCAAAATAATCACAGATGAACTAAATATAATAATAATAATAATAATAATAATAATAATAATAATAATAATAATAGCTTAGATTTATGTTGTATTACACAGACTGTTTACAGAAAATCTGTAAACAGTCAGAGTGTCCATGCAGGACACTCTGAGAGGCCTGAGCAGCTCCTTCAGTGACAGGCTGCTGCATCCACGGTGTGTGAAGGAGAGATACACAGAACACAGATTTTTATATTGCCTTTCAAGGAATATGTGAGTACTAGGGCTGTACAATCTGTTGATCATCGTCACAATTTCTGTCTCTTTAATACTGATATCACAAAAGCTGCAATATGCAAACGAGTCTCTATCCAATCACAGTGTTTCTGACAGGGAGACCAATCACAGCTCCAGGTGAGTTACTGGGTGTTCTGATGAATGGAGTCAAATTATTTTGATGCACTGAAAATATTTAATTATTAATCAGAATTCAATCTTACATGCCTATTTCCCAATCTTAGAATTAATCAGGCTATAGTTGTTACTGTGCCTTTAAGGCTGATATATGTAAATTATCTATTTCCATGACATTTTGGACAACAACATGCTTCCAACTTTGTCGACCCAGTTTGGGGAAGAACCTTTTCTATTCCAGCATGTCTATGCCCCAGTGCACAAGGCAAGCTCCATAAAGACTGGCTGGATGAGTTCAGTGTTGAGGAACATGACTGGCCGGCATAGAGCCCTGACCTCAACCCCATCCAACACCTTTGGGATGAAAAGAAACGAGATTGCGAGCCAGGTCTTCTCATTCAACATCAGTGCCTGACTTTATAAATGCTCTTCAGAATGGACACAAATTCCCACAGAAACTCCAAAATCTTGTAGAAAGCCTTCCAAGAAGAGTGGAAGCTGTTATAGCTGCAAAGGGGGACCAACTCTATATTAAAGTCTATGAATTTGCAACGTCATTAAAGTCCGTGTTGATGTAATGGTCAGACGTCCCAAGACTTTTGACCATATAGTGTCTTTATTGAAGTGCAGCCTTCGGTAACAAGGGACTTTTATATTGAAAGCGTCCACAGACTTAGCAAAGAAAGCTGCTGTTCGGGCCGTAGCTCTGATAAAGCTGCTCTTTTACTCGGATTTTTTAGGCATGGAGGTAAAATGTGAGGCGTTTTTACTTTTTAGCGTGTAGGAGCGGTTTTATAAAATATTTTCAGTCCTTAATATGTTTGATTTTTCAATCAAAGCGAAGTAATCGAGGCTATAACTTTAGCTCGTTTCCAATGTTGCGTTCTACGGTTGCCTGGATACCTTCAGCCATCGAACGCTCGTGGAATTTTCTGGCTAACGGATTGGCTGTGCAGTCCTCGGACGCGTCTCAAATCGCATAGCAGTGCACTAAGTAGTGTGCTAAAATAGTGCACTACTTATATCCTCTACAGTATAAACGGTGTAGTGTTTGTAGTGATTAAGAGTGTGGTTTGGAACATGTCCCCATTTTAAAGCCAGCCTTAATGGAGCTGTGTTTGGATTTTAGTAACGTTAGCTACACGTCTGCATCACTTTTCACGAAGATTTATCAGATTTTTCTTCGATCTAAACCTCTTTCTGAGCTCTTAACCAGCTGCTAAGCCTCTGGAGGTATGGACGGAGGCAGTTCTGTCAACTTTGTCCAAGAAAAAGCAAAGATAGCAGCAGAGAAGGGCTACACTCCTTACATGGAAATGAAGGTGACTGAGTTTGTGTACTTTAATAGTGGGCCTCAATTCAGTGATTTTTAAGATAAAATTAGAAAAAAAAAACTTCATTAATGCCTACGGAAATGTGTCATTAACATAATCAGTGCAACACGCAAGAATAAAACATAATAAGACAAAAAATAAAAATATAGGCAGTAAACAGTTGTGTAACATCATTACAAGAATATTATTGTAACAAAATAATAGTGTAACACAACAATTGCTGTGTGTAAAATTGTGCAAAGTGACTTATTGTTAATGCAATAGAAATAAATGCAATAAAAAAGATGAGATTAACATTCAGTCAGTTCACAGATTAAATAGTTATATTGCACATTTTATTCAGTCATGACAACTACTGTGTATCACAACACTTTGTTCTGTTTTGTTTTTTTTGGAAAAATCCATTAAAAAATATTCAATTTCCTTTCTCTTCAGTCAAAATCAGATGTTTACCCAGAGAAGGAGGACACTGAATCTCCCAGTAAAAGCACAACACATCCCAAGCAGAGTAAAGGTGTGGTATTGTCTGTTATCCAAATGTCAAATGTTGGTAAAAAGTCAAATTTACACCATTTTCCAGTTATACCAGATACAAGACCTCAGAAAAGAGGTGTCTGAGGTCTGAATATTTGTTTTATTAGTTTATTACTGGAGCTTCGAGTTTTGTCTGTAAATATATCCCCTAAACCTCTCTCAATCCACTCAAACCTCATCCAGCTCTTCATTAAGGTGGATCAGACATGGGAATGTGGTTTAGGACACAGGGTGACTTACTGTGAGCTGTAAAAATAAAGGCAACAGGGTTTCTCAGGAGTAGAAGTGCTGATATAGAATCACTTTTGGGGCAACTGATCTTCATAAATATGGAAGAATCTGATCTAAAATCAGTTCTCCTTACAGCATGGTCACTATTAAGTGGGTACTGAAGATGTTAAAAGACAGGATAAGTCAGGATAAGCTCAGTTCATATGAGATTGTCTTGTGTCACATTTCAGAGGATGGTTATGGCCTGAGCTTGCAGCTGGGTGAAGACTATGAAAGGAAAAAGCAAAAGCTGAAGGAGGAACTTCGCCTTGACTACAGACGCTATGTGGCCGAGGTATAGTGTAAAAAAAAAAAGTGTTTGTGTCCATTTGTCATATGTGAACACACCACAGCACACAGTGTGAACAGTGTAAAATTCTTCCTCTGCATTTAACCCATTCACCAAGTGAAGCAGTGGGCAGCCAGCAACACAGCGCCCGGGGAGCAGTGTGTGGGGACGGTACTTTACTCAAGGGAATCTTAGTGGTGCCAGTAGCAGTCCTGGGATATGAACCCACAACCATCTGATCACAGGCGCAACTCCCTAACCACTAGGCCACCAGCTAGAGCACTTACATATCCAGGCTTTGTTAATGTCACATACTTGCAGAAATCATACCTCAGCACCTTCATTCCGGAGGAGGCTGCAGATTTGGAAGTTTCCTCTTTTCATCCAGACCCTTGAATTAGAAGCATGCTGAGTATAGCACAGCCTGGTTCTGAAATCTAATCTTATCTATTTCCCTAACTGCCTAATGAAATATCTCATTCCATAAATATAAACAGTTGCAGGTAAATTAAACTAGAGGTTTAAATGATGTTTTTAAACTTAACAAGAATGCAAGTAAATCCACTTTTTGATGGTCACGTTCCCTTGAAGTCCCTATATCATTCAAAACCAATGTTTTTCTTATGAGTTTGAGACAGAAGCGCTTGATGTAGTATGTGAACAGGTTTCAAAGTGTACTGTTGATTCCCCAGTTATTTCAGTCTAAAATCTAAGCTGAAAAAACACCAGTTTGAACTGGTTTTGTGATGTCCTGAAAACCAGTATATTTACATGTATGCATATGTTCTGCCAGCATCACTTTACCACTTCACCAGCATGTTCATACAAAAAAAAAAGCATTTTGGTGGTTTTTGATTAAGGCACAATGTGAGACAACCAATTAGAAGAGTGGTCATTTGCATTTACCAGTTTTAAAGGCACAGTAACAAAAATGGTGTGTTTAAAGAAAGATCAGTGACAGATTCTTATAAAAATGAAATTATAACCGGGTTTTGGTCCATAAACCTCTCATTCATCATATATCGACCTCAATGACATATTTAGGAAATGGACCCTTAATGAAAGCCAAAGTGTTGCAGGATTTCTGAGTACATTTGAATTAAAAGCGTATTAATATTCAGCATCAGGCAGGATTTGAGTTCGTCCAGGGGAGATTTATGTTCTTTATACAGATGCAGTTTTACGTTTTTGGTCTCATTTGTTCATAACGAAGAGCTTTTTTGGCTTGACCTTCTAGAAAAAAGAATTCAGAGCTGGTGAGCCATTCCTTCAAACCCAAATGCGGACTCTTCCCATTAGAGAGAGAAGATCAGCAAAGGTGAGTGTGTCTGTGTGTATTTAAGGCAGAATTGTCCACAAAATAAAATTTCTGATGCAGTCACAGAAGATCGTTGTGGGGTTTAGGTGACTCAAGGCATTCACATGATCAAGCAAACACCAAATCAGTCTTTATCCATGTCACCTCAGAGTTTACAGTATTTAAAATATTTTACAATATAAAGCAATATAAACATTTCATATTAAATATTTACATAACATAAACCATAATTTTGATTTGCCGTCTTAAATTAATAATTTGGTAATATGTCAAATTGACAATTCACAGATGTACGCATTAGAAATAAGGTTTCTAGAGTCCAGATATTGCAATTATTTGTTTATTGCTAGAGCTAAATCCATGCCCTAAACATATCTCAACCCACTCAAATCTCATACAGCTCTTCATTAAGGTGGATCAGACTTGGGGATGTGGTTTAGGACACAGTATGACTTGCTGTGAGCTGTAAAAATGAAGGCAACAGGGTTTCTCAGGAGTAGGAGTGCTGATCTAGAATCAGTTTTGGGGCCACTGATCATCATAAATGAGGAGGAATCTGATCTAGGATCAGTCCTCTTTACAGCTTAGTGAATATCAACCCTGGTGTTGTCAGAAGCGGAATAAGTGAAAAAATTGTGTTAATCTGATTTGTTAAAATATTTCCCTGCTAAATTGGGGATTGTTTATCTGAGTACATTTTTTTTAAATCACAGTATTTATAAATATTGATGAATGCAAACATCACAACATGACCTTTTCCCATCATTGTTCAGTCCTCGCACAGAACACAAACTGGGATTTGCTCAGACATGTCTGAAAGAGATTAGGTGTCCAGTAGCAACTGTTTGAGTTGACATGTGGTTTGTTAGTGGACTGTTTGCTGTTCTCCAGTGCCGTATCGGTGATCCTGACTACCAACTCCGACAGATATTCTTACATGAATATTTTCATGCCTTGTGCATTTATACAGCTTTAACTTTTCTTCATTTACTTTGTGATTCTGAGAACTGTCATGAGTAAAAGATCGTAAGTTTTACCAATCCATGTCTTACTTATCTCATTGATTATATACATGAATTTAATGACTAAAGAATGGGGTGGTGGTGGCCCAGTGGCTCTGGACCAAGAGGTCATGGGTTCAAATCTTACCTTCAGCACCACCACTGGGTTCCTGAGCAAGACCCACAACCCCAAGTTGTTCCAGGGAGACTGTCCTCTGTAGTTAGTTAATAGAAGTCGCTTTGGATAAAAGCGGCTGCTAAATGCCGTAAATGTAAGAGTAAGAATGAAATTGCATTAAATTAAGTCTTTAAACATTTTACTTCTGTTACCCTTTACAGGACAGGTTGAGAGATGACCGAATCGGAGACTATGGCCCCCTTCTCCGAGGGCTAGAAGACGCACAGAAAATGAGGAAAACTGCAAAAACGCCACAGGTTTGAGTGATTTTTCTTTTCATGCTTGTTGCAAAGACTGCAAAAGTCATCTCCTATGATTATGAATCCACCAAAACTCAGACAGAGCACTTCCACCTGTAAAGCCATTAGCAAAAACGACATTTTAACGCGTTTGAACATTCTTTACTGTGATGTTCGTCTGGTAATCATACTTAAGACACACATACATGACTGCAAAATTATATAAGCTGATGGATAGCTAGATGGACAAATACACTATACAGATAAAGGTATTGAGACGCTTGCCTACACCAACAGTGACTTTGCATTCAAATCCATAGACTTCAATATGGAGTTGATCCCCCTTTGCAGCTATAACAGCTTCCACTCTTCTTGGAAGGCTTTCCACAAGATTTTGGAGTT
>JBBIGA010145033.1:0-19539 GCA_037576975.1 Alestes dentex | reverse complement strand
CTCAGGCACTTACCCTGTTAACTGTTTCTCCTTACTTGTGTATTAACCTTTTACTCTGTTTCTTTTTGACAGTGTTTGTTAATGTGTGTAACTTAGCAAGCAGTAACTTGATTAAAAGCAGATGCTGATTTAAGTATAGCTTAACAGATGTGGACTACTTAAGCACTGATGTACGTCGCTCTGGATAAGAGCGTCTGCTAAATGCTGTAAACATAAACACAAACCCGTCATAAGGAGGGCTGATCTCTGATCAGGATCCTCTGCGTGTAAGATTGTCACTGCCACAGAAGCTGATTCTATATCACCTCTCCTGCTTCTGAAGAGGTTTGTGAAAACAGACCCAGCTGTATTAAAAGGCTGCTACACGTACACATCGGTCCGTTACACATTGACCAATTTTTCCCACTGACTAGGACTTCCTCAAGCGCATAATGCTACCAAGCTGAAGGGTGAAGGCTAGCACATGCTTCTACTCAGAATATCCAAAACACAAATCTTCACCACATTATTTCAAACTCCTGCTAGCCCAGCATCCATAGACAGAGAACACCAACTGTTGGTTCATTATTCTCAAGTAATTTACTCCATAGACCTCATAAAACTCCCAGCCTTTTAACTGTTTTCCTAATGTTCTGCAAGGAAAGACCCAAGAAAACATGCACTGGCTTTAGAAAATGTGAGAAATATTTAGCCTGCTGATTAGTTTATTCCAACACTAAAAGGCAAACATCCTACCCCTGATCCGAGACCCAAGGCTTTTCAAGTCTTTTCGGCAGTGAGACGCCTGTGGGATTCCCCTCGGAAATGAATGCTGTATCATTGTGTCGGAGGAAAATCTGCTCAGAGCTCCTAATAATCCGTTCGTGTCAATCACAGGCGCAGTCTGCTGTAGCTGTTACGGAGAAAATGTGTGCGGTTAACAAGAAAATCATAACCAAGAGAGTCCAAATACCGTTTTACAGGAAACTCTTACTGCTAGCGGCTCATGAGAGGCTCTCATGTGTTAATGTGAACTCTGGGTGCTGTTTTTGTCATGATTTACAAATCCTGCCGATCTTCAGTGCTGCTGTGGGTGGAAGGCCGGAGGGCTTGGCTCCCTGTTCATATGACTGTGAGCTCCCATCGTCTCCAATGTAAGCACAACTTTTATAGCTTGAACCGAGGCTTAGATAGAGCTTGCTTTAAAATATCTGAGTGATAAAATTCACAAGAAGCAGCTAATGTGAAAACCTCGTCGCAGACAAAGCTTTCAGACTACCTGTACTGCTGTAGAGGCACTGGAGATGGGCAGTGAAAACACGGTAAGAAAGTTATGGGTTTCAGTTTAATGATTTATTGCAGGATTGAACTTGCAGTGACATCATATACATCCTCGCTCAAAGGTAATTCTGAGAATCACTCCCTTGGCCAGCATGTCCTATGAGGTGACCTAGACGATCACATGGAGCAGTACTTTCCCGTAGTGTATCCTGGTGCCATCTCTTCCCCAGGGAAGTGACACACACACCTGGCCGTCCACATGGTGCAAAAGAAAGCGTGATTCATCAGACCAGACTACCTTCAATTGCTCAGTGGTCCAGTTCTGATTCTCATAATTGTAGGCCCTTTGACGGTGAACAGGGGTCAGCATGGGCACTCTGACGGGTCTGTAGCTATAAAACCTGTGGTGCTCTGTGTTTTCTGACACCTTTCTGTCATAGACAGCATTAACCTTTTTAGCAATCTGTGCTGCAGGAGCTCTTTTGTGTGAGCAGACAAGAAATCCTAGCTTTTGCTCCGTACATACATCAGTGTGCCCTGGGTGCCCATGACAATGTTGACAGTTCCCTGGTTGTCCCCCCTTGTACTGCTTTTGGTAGATATTAACCACTACATACTAGAAACACCCAATGAGACCTGCTGTTTTGGTAATACTCTTACCAAGTTGTCTAGCCATCACAATTTGGCCCTAGTCAGTGTCACCGACTAGTCATCCTTACCGTTTGGTTTTTTCTGCCTTTTCTTCCAACACATCAACTTCAACAAACAACTGTGTATGAATATACTGAATAGACTGTGTTGGGAGTCACAAGGTAGTCATTTCCCATTCCCAATCTGAAAAGGTGAAGTGTAGGATATGGATCAAACATCTGGTATGAGGCTAAATTAGCTAACTGACTGTCTGTCAAAGTCTGGCTGTTTATCAGAGTCTTACTTTAACGGGATTTAATGTCATTTGGAGTTGAAACAGACAATGAAAATCTGTTTTATTACACAGAAGAAGGAAGATGGAGGGTTAACCCTACAATATAAGCAGAAAACACGACTTAAAAATAAAACGGAGAATGGCGATGGCATGTGGTAGACTCATCACTTGCTAGTTAATGGTGAAAGTATTTTTATATATGCATTTCCTGCTCTATAAACAGCAAAGGGTTAGCTCATGTAACATAAAACATGCTACTCAGAGGAAGCGTATGCTCCCCTTCACCACTGTTGGTGGGATTGTGTAACAGGGGAGTCCTCGTTAGTGGGTGGGATTGGACACGACAAAATTTGCGTAGACTGGGTAGAAAAAAATCCACAGCTCTCTCTTACAGTAAGAAACAGAGCCAAACACACATTTCAATACATCTTTTTGCCATGCAGAGTTTTTATATTCTTTAATAACGTCTTCTAGTTTATCTTTTTCCATTAAAGTTCTTGGCTCTAATATCTCTGTGTGATGTTGCATCAGTAGGGCTGAGTACTGCCAAACAGTTCACTATATGATATGCCTCATAATACATGTCACAAATAAACCTATTTTTAATTTGGGACAGATGGCCAAAGATCAAAACAAATTTCCACCAAAGGGGAATGTAAGTCAAACAACAAGCCTGGTACACTGATCAGCCATTACATTAAAACCGTCTGCCTAATATTGTGCCACCAAAACACCTCACAGCGGTTGTGGCCTGGACTCCAAACGACATCTCAAGGTGTGCTGTAGTATTTGGCAAAAATACGTTAGTAGCAGATTCTTTAAGTCCTGTAAGTTGTAAGGTGGGGGCTCTTTGGTTCGGACCAGTTTGTCCAGCACATGCCAGAGATCCTCGATTACATTGAAATTTTGGGAATTTGGAGGCCAAGTCAACTTCTTGGACTTTCTTCTCCACAGTTTTGCAGTGTGACAGGGCACATTATCTGCTAAAAGACAGCAGATCAGGGAATCTTGAAGAGGTGTGCATGGTCTGTGACGTTTAGGTAGGTGGTCTGTGTCACAGTAACACTCACATGAATGCCAGGACCCAAGGTTCCTCAGTAGAACACTGCTCACAGCATCACTCTGCCTCCACCTCCTCTCACAGTGCATCCTGGTACCATATCATCCCCAGGTAAGTGACACACGCACACCTGGCTGTCCACTTGACGTAAAAGAAAATGCGATTCATCAGACCAGGCTCCCTTCTTATACTGCTCAATGGTCCAGTTCTCCAGTGCTCTTGTGATCATTGTAGACGCTTTTGGTGGCGAATAGGGGTCATCATGGGAACTCTGACAGGTCTGTAGCTATAAAACCTGTGATGTTCTTTCTTACATAAACAACATTAACATTTCTAGCAATCTGTGCGGCAGGAGCTCCTCTGTGTGATCAGACCGTTTTGGAGATACTCTGAGCGAGTTGTCTGGCCATCACAATTGGGCCATAGTGTCACACAGATCCTTACACTTACCATTTTCTGCTCCCACACATCAAGAACTGACACACACACACACAAACACACACAAACACACACACATACACACACACACACACACACAATATATATATATATATATATATATATATATGTTTATATATGTATGTGTGTGTGTGTGTGTGTGTGTGTGTGTGTCATATATATTTATACGTACAGTAATAAACAATAAAACTACCCACCCATTACGTCTTTTGTCTTTTCTCCATCTAGGATTACCTGGAATGTCTGCTTTCTGTCATAACTCATAATGACTCCCTTCCTTCTGCATCACGCAGTGCACTCACTTCATCTCTCAGAGGCCTTTCAGCTGAGCACCGCACACTCTCCTCATCTCCCCCACCCACACACTGCTCTCGCCAGGGTGACACTAGAGGTCAAAATGGTCGGTGATGTCTTTTAGCAGACGTTTGGATTGGTGATGATGAAAGCTACGGGGCCCGGTGTGTGAGACTTCCCAACGGGCCCGTCTGTCCACAGGACACGAAACAGACACGCATCAAATGCATCCATGACGCTAGACACAGTCGTTCGAGGTACAGGAATGAGGCCTGACACAGAGTAATTACACAGAGTGATGAAAAGCTTAATGGAATGCTACTTACTGCCATGATTCAAAGGGATGACCCTCGAGGTCTGAGAGTGAGCGGTGAATGTATGGCTGATTGTTTCCAGGAGCTTTCTTCCACACAGCGCATTGATTACATTTATACGGGATTTTATCAGATGGAGTTATGGAATGTTTATCATGTGAAAGACTTCCCAATCAAGATGTTTTTAGTGATGGATTGCTCAACATCACTCTAATCAATCAGTCTACAAACAGTGAATAAATACATGCAAAAGACTTTAAACTGTGTCTGGAAAGACATAGAAAAGTAAAGAAAAAAATCTCTACAGAATTATTGATAAATATCTTTTTGTTTTACAGTTACAGTCACATGCAAACGTTTAGGTGTTCCTGGTCAAATTACTTTTTTTTTATTTTCTAAGGAAACACCATTCTACAGAGAACACACCACCAGAACACAGGTTTAACATTTGTTTAATGAGTTTAACTGAGGGAAAAAATAAACCATAAAATATGGACTGTGTAAGTGTTGTGTACAGTTGTATTCATGCATTTATATTGTATAACCAAGTTGGTAATCTTTCGGCTCATTTTATTGCTGAAGCAGGGCCTCAGTCTCCACAGCACACACACTGTTGAGTTTAAGAATGGACCCTCACCCAACGTCAGTGTCCTTAAGTTACATCTAAAATAGAAATGGTAACTGTATCACTGTTACTACTCAATGAATCTATTTCATCATCCTTTGCATCTTCTACCTATGTTCTCGATTTTAAATAAAAGGCGCACTGGACTTGATATGAAGGTTTCGGTGTGTTACATCTGTAAAAGCATCGAACTACAAGAGATAAATAACGTTTTTGAATGTTAACTCACACCACAACTGTAAGAGCGGCTCACTGCTAAATCTGTTAATTAAGAATTAATTACATGAATTAAGACCAGGACTTTTGGATAATGGTTGAATGCAAAGCACGTTAAATCTGCAAATGGATTTCATGGATGTTAATGATTATGGACAAATCCATAAATGGTTCAAGCCTTAAAAACTTCAGACACCTGGGTCATGTGAGAAATCATGAACCATGTAAATTGATCAGGGAGTGTAAAAACAGAATAAGCTACAATCACTACAAAACACAATGCACTTAAAACGTGCTTAACCATTCCTTTAATTAACCCCTGACAATTCGTTTGTGAAACTGACCCCTTAATTTTACCTTAAGGCATGAGTGTGAAACCCCTTAATCTTAAATTTAAGGTGTTAATTCAGGAGGTTCTATTATTTAAGGGGCATATTTGAAAAAGTAAGGGGAAAATTCTGTAGTTTTAGTAGTACTTGTAGTACTTGATCAGCCTTAATCTGTGCAATTCTTCCCTTAAATTTCCTTAATTTCTTGTATGAGAAATTAAGGTCAAAATTAAAGTAACTTCAAGGGGTAAAATTAACGGGTTTGGTTTCGTAGTGAATGCTGTCATGTCAGCCATTGCAGATAAATCCTGTATTAGTAGTCTTAGTACTTCTAAATAGTCTGTCCAGTGTAGCTGACCACTAAAGTCCTGGACATGCCAGCTTCAACAGGATTCACCTTTTTGGAGTGGAAAGCACTTGTACTGGAATCATAAAACTTTACTACACTCCAAATATCAGCTCAATGCGTATACAGACCGGCGGGCTCCTCTGGAAACCACACACTCCTGCAACAGACATAAATATGCATGCAAGTAGCAGAAAGTGCGGGTTGCTGTATCGCAAACCACTCAGTGCTGCCAGCTTCAGCCTACGATCCATTAAGATGGTGAATTATATCATTAGAAAAGCATGAAGTGGTTAGAGCCCGGGTGAAGGAGTGAAATTGGTAGCAGATTGGAAGAACCGCTCCAGAACGCCAGCGACTGTTGACAGGGTGAGTTATGGGAGAGAATATCAGTGATGGAGAGACGTGGGTGGTCGTGCTTTGGAGCATGTTGTGTCTACGGAGAGCCTGGGGCCTACTGACACAACAAGTAGTGTCTATTTAGCCGTATTTCCACAAGTCACGTTAGAATTCTCCTGTCCTTTTCCTTAAACAGCGCCAATGCAGCCACCCTCACGCATTTATCCACCTCTCTCTCTCTCTCTCTCTCTCTCTCAGTCTTAGTGTTTGACTGAGGTTGCCCTTATTTACCCCAGTCCATCAACATGTCTCTTAATGCCTGCTGGCTGAGGGCCAGCCTTATCTTGAGATGAGTAGGACAGGACCAGGGGAGTGTTTAGTTTGGCCTGTCATCCTCTTCATACTCACAAAGCGTCACAGAGAGCTGAAGAGATGCTCTCTTGCCTGAACTATTCAACCCTCGGCCGTGTTTAGGGCCCACGGTTGCAACTGTGTCGTAAGCTTTAAAGCTTCTCACTGTTAAGACTGCAATAAAGACGGTATGATGATACATCATTGTTATCACATCACAATACACTTTCCTAAACATATCAGGTTTCATCTGTATTTCCAGAGACAAAGTGGGGCCAAAGCTGGTTCACCAGACACACATACACACACGCAGTGTTGTGCACAAACACGTTCAGTGAACGGCGTTCATTGAACACGTTCCTATTTTTCGTGAGCACTGAACTGAACTAATCATTTTACAAATTATGAACGGGGACATGAGTGACGTTCACTCTCACGAGACTGAACGCAGCTCACGTTTTACGTTTGCTGATTACAGGCTAGCATGGTTAGCGCTTCGAGGTCAGACGCTTGTGCTGAAGGCAGTTTGTTTAAACATTTGAGTCTGTTTTTTGAAGAAATCGGTGTAGATTTAGAGGGAAAACCACACGTTGTGTTTACTTTTAGTTGTGTTCTTTTCTGAGCACTTTAAAAGATATTGTCTCAATGTTGATTTCAGGCAGACACGTTTTGTTTACATTTTGTGTTAATATTGTCTGAATAAAATTTCCATATACAGTATACCTGCACCTCATTTTTTTTTTCACATTCAGCATAACATGATGCGTTGCTTAAGTGGTAAGATCTACTCTCAACCTCAAAATTGTAACTTATGTCTGTGATTGTTCAGTGGTATGACAGATAGAAGGAGAAGATTAAAGGAGGTTGTATTGAAGGAAAAAAAACCCCAAAAAACTAACGAACGAACGTGATATAAAAAAACATAATAATAATGAACGAACGTGAACTACTTCATTTTTTGAGCTGTGAACTTGGTTCAAAATAAAAAAAAAAGTATGAACGTGAACTAGTTCGTTATTATTTGAATGAACTGAACTTTGAACTCATTCTCTTCAGTGTGAACTGGCAGAACACTGCACTCTTGCTTAGAGAGAACACATTTTTTAGAGTTTTAATGAGGCCTTAAGTTTTGTTCTGAACCTGAACACAATCTGAGAGTTATAAATGAATCTGACCTGACCCAACACACCTCAGTGTGGTCTAGGTCTTAACCTGACTCAAGCCTGACCACCTTGAAATTAGCCTGTTCCCACTCATTGTCACCTGAAGTGCCAAATAAAACCTGAAAGGGCTGCAGGGACGTCATTAGATCATGGAGGAATAAATTATAAAACATTAAAAGTAGATGCCAAAAGAAAATAATCAGGTAGCCAAAGTTAAGTTTAAGTCCCATTTTAATAAATGCGTTCATCGGTGGTGCTACATTCTGTCAACAACGCAAGTGTGACTCCAGTGTAACAGGATAAACACTGCATTAAGGTGATGAAAGCAGAGAGGAAGTATAAAGTACGGAGAGAAATTAAAGCAGAAGGAAATGCAAATCTAAAATTACAAATCAGAGACAGGGCCATGTGAACTCAACCTGAAGCCAACACATTTGGGGAATGACATTCAGACAAATATATAAGCCTTTTTTCTAGGTTTCTATTTTTTTTAGTGTTCTTATTATTCTTCCATTCATTCCTGAATGAAGCAAAATTATCAGCATGTGTTTCACCTCAGGTGTTTCGCTGCAGAAGGCAAAAATGTCGCATTTGTAAAGCCGCCATTTCTGTCACGCGCGAACACACTCCACCACAGTGCACAAATGTGAAGAGCACAAAATTCTCTCCATATAACCCATTCACACGAGTGAAGCAGTGGGCAGCCAACAGCCCAGCGCACGGGGAGCAATTGGCAGTCCTGGGATTCGAACCCACAAACTTCCAATCACCTAACCACCAGGACACCACTGCAGAGTGACAGGTAACCACTCAATTTTAAAACAAATGAAATATTATGCTGAGAAATGACAATCTAAATGTCTGGGTGCAGCAAATGTCTCAGACCAATTGTGGGTGCGGTTTGTCTGAGGTCCCTAATCTCTAGAGGTCCCCAGTCATTCAGACTGCCAATAGTGTCACACAAGAAACAAAAAATTTGAGAGAGACTTATGACTGTGGTTTTAGCCTTCCCTCTGCTGAATGATGCACTGTGACATCAGCAGTAGTATTTTGGTTCCCACATGCGACAGCAAGAGCCTACTTGTCAAACAGATGGCCAGTGGAGGTCATGCCCTTAAAACCTTTTACCCGGATACATGCAGCACCACAGTACCGTTAGTAAAAGACAAACACTAACTGTACACCCTACTGCCAATACATCTAAAGACGCTTTCTGGTCATGAGATGCACTGGATGAATGGACGGCTTCTTTTTATTCCATCCTAAATCAGGATAATGCACAGAGAAGGACATTGGCTGAGATGGATGTAAAGAGCAAGGCAATGAGCAAAGCATGGGTGACTTTTTTTTCCAGAGAGCGAAGAATGAAGTGCAACGAGCAACTGAGAGAGAGAGAGAGAGAGAGAGAGAGAGAGAGAGAGAGAGAGCTCACAGGTAATAAATCATACAAGAGGGTTAGGAGAAGGAGAACAATGCTCCAGTGGACATTAGTAGTCAGTGGGGAGATTAGGCAAACAGTAAAAGCAAAAAATGGAAAGAAAAGAAACTAGTAATTCAGATCGAGCTCCATGTCTGACTTTTCAACCTCTTTCTGTCTTTCATGATTTCTTTCTGAAGCTGTCTTGTTAAACCTGCTCCAGGACTCTCTCCTTATGTGCCCCCTGGTTCTCTCTAGGCCTCTGCTTGTCTCTTCAAACGAGTCATCTTAAAAATGCACGCATGCATTTATCTTAGTCTGTGTGATTTAAAGCTAACCTGGTTTCTCTGGAAGTTGGTGGTGATGAATTGGTGTCCTGTGCTGTGCTGATGTGTCTTCAGAGCATGGGTCCTTCCTGTCCAATCACAAGAATTAACCAGTTTCTGAAACAAAAAACAGCAAAGAGGAGCTCTGACAACAACAGTTGGACAAGACCACATGATAAAACTCAGAACTCAGAGACAGTGTGTGTGTGTGTGAGAGAGAGAGAGAGAGAGAGAGAGTGTGTGTGTGTGTGTGTGTGTGTGTGTGCTTGTAGTTGTACTTTTAGAAGCTTTTTCCAAAGTTCCTGCAGTGATTAAGATTCTGCGTGGTTTGGGTATTAAATCCTCCTTTCTAAGGAAACTAAGTCAGAATTGTTCACAGTGGTGGTGAATGGAACCAGACCTCTGCCTCTTAAAGCTCCCTCACAGAAAGTCAGTTTTGAGAAGCTTTTGGCCTGAAAGATATCAATCTATTAATGGTGGAGGGATACATGCAAGGTGTTGTGAGGCAATATAGTCCCCAAAGAAAACTCATTTATATTTACACTGTTTTATCATCATCATCATTCCATATTAACTCAGATGGCATGTGTGAGTACACTGACGGGTTTGATTAGTAAGTAAGATGACAGAACCTAGCTTCCATTCGTTAGTAGCCACTTTAGCGTGTTTGGTTGAGCTGTTCTTTTAACAGGCCATTCATTTTAAAATAAAAGATTGGTGTAGTATGTAAACATTGTTAATACTGTGCATACGTATTTGTTAACTAGGCTGCTACAAAAGCTTCGTTTGCAATCTGCACATTTCTGTGACATTACAAACACCGAAGTGTTTGCATATGCTTTTGCGTCCTCCGGTTTAGCCCTACATATTCACACCAGACTGGTAACCAATTTTTTACGAAAATACAGGCTGTGCAATCAAAACAGAGATTTACATGTATCAGCCGTAACAGAAAACAAAAACAGCCTGTTTTATTCTAAAGGATAAAAAGAGTCATGTAAAGATGAATTATTGTTGTTTTAGTACGTAAACCCACTACATGCATCTTTATTAGACCTCGGGGAGGGATGTAGGAAAATGTAGGTTTGGGGCCCTTTAACATTTAGGTCAATGCTCGGTGTAGCACTCTGTGTACAGTGCAGTCCTCTCTCACTGTGCCCAGTGTATAAACAGGTTCTGTCATGCCGGGCTGCTCCTCAGGGAACTGGAGGCAGCTGGAAGCTCCCGCTCTCTTCCACTGAGTCATATGGCCACTTTATTTATTGTTGATCGCAGCTCTTCTCTTTCTCCTGTGGTACCGGCAGAGTATTTATTGTTAATATCAGCCGGATTCATCCTGTCATCGGGCTGGACTTCAGTAAGGCCTACTGAGTCTGCTCAGCGTCACGGTCCCCAAAAACACCGCCGCGGAGGGGCCGACTCACCATGCATCAGTGGGGCCCTGCCAAAGGAAGACGGAACGAGGGAGGGGGGCACTCCCATGCTCTTCCAAATGAGTCGTTCTTTCTTCCTCTCCCTCATCTGTGTTTGATCTCACTTGTTCATCCAGTGGCATGACTCTCCAAAGTGAGGCCTCGGCTGATGTAAGGCTTAAGAGTATGAAATAAATCAGCCCAGATTACAGGTAGGACCAGAGTTGTGGTCATGGCATTAAGAGAGTGCATGCATCAAATGGGCTATTTAGAGCAGACAGTGGGCTTACGTTTACCTGATAGCGGCTTCGAGAACATTTATGGGCCTTCTCCTGACCCTGGGCATCCATAGCTTTACACAAAGAGACAAGTAACACAAATACTGCACTTGATTATGCCCATTAGTTTTAATCAGCGTTGTGCACCATATCTCTGAGAGCAGCATCAGGACAAGGGTGAGTTTATAAAGACATCAGGACATGGTTAGCCTTCATATTAGGCCCATATTCGGATGGAAAAAAGGAGAGTGCTTCAAATACTAGTCAGTCATTTACTGCACTGGCAACTCAAATGATTGCAGATGTGTGATGAAGTGCTGTGTGTGCTCACTGTCACTTTCTTCTGTCATTTGTAGTGAAACAATCCAATCCTCTTCTTCCTAAGAGTGTACCAGGTCTCCTCAATGTGCAGCTAAAGCATACATAATGAAAGAAAGCAGAAAACACAATCATCAAGACAGATGAAGACACAGGAGCAAGAAAATCTCTAGAGGGCAGCATGAGTAATGTTTGTTTATTTGAGCATACGCTGGTTCTGTATTTATTTGGCAGTCCTCTTTTATCTTGGCTAATACTCGCAAGCTCACCATAGAACCTGCCACAACTTAGCTACTAGGGTTCTTTGCACACACCCTAAAAATCCTTACAGTGGATGGTGCCTCAAAAGAACCATTTTTGTAAATGAGATTTGTGCGTGTAAATGAACTTTTTAATGTTTAACAAACCTCACCATAAAAAAAACTTAAAATGGGACAGAATCTTTACCTTACACTCTTTACAAAATGTGATTTGAAACAGAGCAGAGGTCTGAAGGGTGAAGAGGGTTTTAAAGGTGCAAAAAGCCTTCATATAATTGAAAGTGTCTTCACTGACCTAAGGGCTTTGTAATTGGTTGGCGCTCCATGAACATTAAGAAGGTTCTTCATAGCTCTAATCACTGAAAGGGATTTCAGGGAACCAAAGGTAGTTCTTCTACAGCACTGTTCTGGCACCTATATGAAAGCGTGTTTATATGGAACTGCAAATATCTGGAACAACAGCTCATAAAAACATTTGAATACCTAAATGATTTTTTTTTCATGGTTAAGTTATTCCTCTGTCTTATGAACCTTTTTAACAATGGTTTCAGATTGTACCAGAAATGGGTTCCGCTATTGTCAGACGACAACTTTATTTTTTACTATACTGAACTCTTTTTGAAAGTGTGGGAATGGCCTTTAAACCTTGAACAGTTAACTCTCGTAAATCTCTTTTTCAAAGCCTGGTCCTTTAGGGAACCAAAAGAGGTTCTTCTGAAGCATTGGGCAAAGAACCCTTTGTAGCATGTAAACTAGCTCACACCACCCACTCACAACCCCCCGGTGCAAATGTTCTTGTTTAAAGCAGAGGTAATGGTGGCTGAAGAACTGATCAGCAATTTAGAGGTGGATTGTGGTTTCCAGTGCCATGTTCTGATATTTGTGGAGATGTACTGATGTTCCATGTCATACGACACACATATCTCCTAGGGTTCTGGATGAAAATGTTTTTGCTGCGGTTCAGGATCGGATGTGTTCCACGATTCTTTCCATATCTCAGTGGATAAATCCTGGCTAGGTTAAACAAAGCTGTCAATGTTCCTCAGCGTTCCTTTAGCCGCAATCACCATGTTTAAGCCTCCCTATCTCTCTCATTGACAGCTGTGTATCTTAAATCACACAGGGATCCGTTCAAGGGGACGCTCATTCTTGTGGACGTGAGCTTAATTCATCCGCGGCCAAAGTAAATGAGGCCTTTTTTGACAGTTACACTTAAGAAGATCCCGCTCTTCTACGGTTTGCTTATCTTGTAAGATTTACAGTACACTGCACAGCTCTCGCTTGCCATAGCAGCTCCTCACTGTCTTCTACAGCTGCTTCTACTTTGTTTGGAGGGGATTGACAGGCAGCAGATTCCCCCACCCACCTGCTGCTCTTAACTTTGACCTCTGACTCCTGCAAGAGAGCCAGAACATCTGAGGACCTGACCCCTCAGCCTGCATGGCGGGCAATAGAGTTATGATTATTATCCATGCAGGTGGGAGCTGCTGAGGCCCCTGATCCCTGTCTGCAGGCACCGAACCCGTGGCATTGCTGAGTGTGTGTCCCCCTCTGCTGGCTATCAGGGGAACTGCACATGTCCTAGAATAACGATGTACGTCGCTCTGGATAAGCGCGTCTGCTAAATGCCGTAAACGTAAACGTAATAATGACGACCTACACTATGTGGACAAAAGGATTTGGGCTGGGCCGCTTACTTCCAGAAAAGGGCAATCTTAATGCTTCAGCATACCGAGACATTTTGGGCAATGCCATGCTTCCTACTTTGTGGACCCAGTTTGGGGAAGAACCTTTTCTAAGTATACCTTTTTACAAAACACATGCTCATATTTTTATTTTATTCTATTTTATATTCCTAGATTGTATAGTGCACATTGTATACTGTCCTGTTGTTTTAGTATTTTATTTTGTATTCCATTGTTTTTAATTTATGCTGTTCTTTTTTTCTGTCCACTTTCTGCCATGACAATGCAAAATCCCCACTTCCGGGACTAATAAAGGTTTATCTTATCGTATCGTATCTTATTCCAGCATGACTGTGGCCCAGTGCACAAAGCGAGCTCCATAAAGACATGGTTGGAGGAGTTTCGTGTGAAAGAACTTGACTGGCCACACAGAGTCCTGACCTCAGTCCCATCCAACACCTTTGGGATGAACTGGAACCGAGATTGTGATCCAGACCTTCTCGTCCAACATTAGCGTCTGACCTCATAAATGCTCTACAGGATGAATGGGCACAAATTCCCATAGAAATTCCAAAATCTTGTGGAAAGCCTTCCAAGAAGAGTGGAACCTGTAATGGCTGCAAAGGGGGGACCATTTTAAAGTCTATGTATTTGAATACATTTCATTAAAGTCCCTGTTGGTGTAATGGTCAGGTGTCCCAATACTTTTGTCCATATAGTGTAATTCATTAAAGTGGAGTGTACTATCTATTGTTCTTCTTTTGTTAGAGTTTTTAAAATTACCTTAAGAACTTCTCGAGCCCGTGTACAACATTTTCTTTTCATTTCACTTCCCCTTCTGGCATTTGTGTGGTTTTATTAACAAAAACAGTCATAATTCATTGCTACATGACCATTTTCCAGTCTCTCTTTATGAGAATTAAACAGTCTGTTTCTATTAATGTGCCTCTGAGAGAGATATATGTAAATGAGCTCTGTTCTTCTTAGTTGTATTGTGCCTCATTTAAAAAACAGTCCTCATTACAGTCACTATTACTGCCTTTTTATTTTTCTGTTTACATAAATGGGAAATTGACTTGTCTGTATCACTACGTGGTTCAGATGTAAAGTCTTGTAGATGGCAAATATGAGTTGAAAAAGGATTTTTCAATGAGACAATACAGGAACAGCCCATCACAAAAGAGCAACTTTACATGTATCAGTTGTAGGAGAACAGTAACAAAAAATCTGTTTAATTCAAAGGAGCAAAGAGATGTTAGAAGGTTTTTACTGTTTTGACAACATAAACATAAGTGGACCCGAGGGGGAAAAGATTAGAAAAAATGTTGCCTATGGGTCCTAATCTATGTCTAAGGCAAAAGCCTCTGCAAAACTCTAGTAAAACAACGTCTTGGGTATCAGGCAGCACATTCATTACCATTTCAAGTAATAACTTTCTATGAGGGAGGTTTTAGATGCAGACATCTGGTTCCATACACCGCCACTATGAACAATTCTGACTTAGTCATTTTTGCATCTTAACTATTTAAGAATGCAGAAATTTTGGAAAGACATTTGAATTGCTCACATTTTAGACATTATGTGTCATTTTGTGGTTCATTAATGAGCTCAGAAAATGTTGTCTATGAGAAAGAAGTGCAGACAGTAAGGAGGAGGGTAAAAAAAAAAGACATGGACATAAGCTAAACAAGAGAGAATGAAAAGAGTAGGAGTGTCATGCTGCGTAACATCTGTAGGCAGACTGGAACAGTGCATCATCACAGCATGTAACACAGTCTGTACCGAGAAGAGCTAACTAAATAAACCGCTAAGCAAACTCAGCCACCTCAGTGACGGCTCCGCACCAGCCTTTGGGATGGAACTGAATTATTTGTGTAGCATGCTACCAAAAAACAAGTGCGTGTTCTTCGCGTTCTTCATGTGTCTAAAATAAATTGTGATTATTAATGAGCTTCTATTTGTTCCAGTGAGAGATGACCCTCAAGAAATAAAGCTAGAGAGGGAGAGATGAAGGAGAGGTAGCAAGAGGAAAAGAAGATGTGAGTTGTGGAGAGAAGCTGTGGTGTTTGTGTTTCACTTCAACCTGAAATCAAAAGTAACTTTTTTGACCTTGTTCTTCCATGTCCCTGGTCATATTTAGCGTACGTTTAAAACCGGAGCTGCTAGGCTGATGATATGAAGAAGAAGTGAATGTTTTCTGTAAATACATCCTCAGATCTGTTACACCTTAATAAAGATCTGTGGATGTGGTTTAGGATACAGTATGACTGGAAAGTTGAACTAAATTTCAGCACCACGGGCAACACCAGGGCTGGTGGACCAATCTCGGATCAGATACCTCTGTATTTATGGTGATGGTTGTTACAGAAACTGATTTTAGACCAGTACTCCTATAGAGTAGGATTTTGTGAAAACAGACCCTGTTGTGTAAAAAGGCTGCCTGCAAAGTTTGGCTACACAGTGAATCTTTGTTTGTTATGCCTTGATAGAATTCTTTTAAATTAAAGTGATACAGAATTTATTTTTTAAATAATTAAGGGAATAAGATGAAAACAAAGTAATTCAGAGCGGGTTTGGTGTAAAATGCTCTGTTCTTGAGGAACTTGTGAAGTTAGAACTGTTCACAGTGGTGATGAATGGAACCAGTGGTGCCTCTAAAACCTTCTTTAGAATACAAAATGATTATAAATATAAACTACCTGATGCCTGAGACATTGTTTTACCAAAGTTTTGAGAAGCATTTGAGCTAAAACTAAATGTAAATGTATTTTACCATTGTCAGTATCCCATTAACACACTCAGAAAACACATTTAGTCGATCAGTTTCTCTACAACAAACCGTTTCACACTAAACCCACTCTGAATCACTTTGTTTACTTCTCTAAAACTGAATAATAAGAGGGTTCAAATACAGTGAAACTCCCTTTAAATGACACTCAGATAGTCCTTCAAATTACCATGTTTGATATAATATTTCTTTGTGTAAAGATCTGGCAAGCTGTGACTGTGACCCTCGTAACCTCAAGCTTGAGAAATACAGATCTAAAGTGTGAGCATCCATCATCAGGCACCAAACGTTTGGCATTGCTGTGCTTCACTGTGACAGGTGACCTACACAAGTTTTGCCTAGTCATGGTGCTGAACATTTCTTTTCAATAGCTCTGCGGGCTTTTCGCCCTCCAGATGTCATGAGGGTTTTTACCACGAGCAAAAGAATCTCAAAAAAACGATGTAGCATCTAACTTTATAGTGTTTTTAATGCAGCTAACTTCAACGAATGGTTAAGACTGGAGTGCCATACTGAACTTTTCCTGGGTCACAGCTTGGTAGAGTATAGCATTGTCCCTCTTCTAACACTTGTTAATTAGCTGATAAGCTGAATCAGAGATGGTTCATGAGGTTGAATGCTAAACTCTGAAGAGCTGTTGTCTGGAAGGAATTCTTTTTGATACACCTGGTTTAGGATAAATGAGAAGAGCAGCTGGGTCATAACATAAGGACTAACTGTGTCCCTTTTATTAGAACAACAATTCAGTAGTTAAAACTCAGCATATTCATAAAACTAACAGCTTTCTCGGGTAAAAATCATAATGTAAGGTAAACAGGTTGATTTTAATTGGTTGTTTTGTCTTTATGAATGCATTTAAAGTTGATACTGATGATCACTGATTTCACAAGCTAATAATGCAACTTCTGATGAAAAAAGTAGAACATGTTTGGTCTAATCAAATCCTTCCAGCGCCTCCAAATTTGTTGCGTGAAGTGTATTTTTATAAAACCCACACAGTCCTAAATTTATATGACTAACAGAAGGTGACATCAATCTTTCTAATATGGAAGCTGTATCATCTTCATTGTTTTTATTAATGAATATTATATTTCATTAATTTATATTAATTTATATATATTTATGCATAGTTGAGCTTACATTGTCCCAGCTACTTTAATAAGGTAACACAGAATATTAATTGATTCATATAGAAGTATTAATTGATTCAATTTCAGTGTATAACAATATAAGGTCTTATGCTCAAGACTATGTGGGATCTGATGGCTTTTAAGTGGAATAACAGCTGATTTAACCTGCAGACTTGTGCTCTTTTAACGTCAGCGATTATTAACTGAATCAGATTTCTCACTCTGAAAGCTTGAGGAACCGGTCAACTCGCATGTGATGTCATTCCCAGCTCCAACTTCCCACTTCTAAGATAAATTAAACACAGTGACTACAGTGACAAGCTAACCTAGCTGCATAGGTGACTTCTGTTAGCTTCCATGGTAAGGGCTTTGCTAACATGATAGATAAGCTGCTGGTATCTAATCTTAACCCTGAGTTTGGTGGAAGGAAATAATAAAAATGCACCTATCGCACAGACTGAGAACATCAATTCCTAATTTACACTTCTGCACAAACTTGAGCCTCATGGTAATGAGGTCAGAAACATGTCAGCTTTTGATTTGCTGGGGTTTTTATCATCATGGAGCTTCATTCAAAGCTGCTGAACTCAGGTTGAGCATGACTTGGCAAAATCAGAGAATACAGCAGGGTTTGCCTGCTTATGGTTTTAACACTTTTTTGAGCAGCATTTTAGGCTTTTTGGCCTTCAGAAAGCTTTAAAAGCCAGTGTGTTAGCACCCCTCTCTACATAGCAAATAGAGCAGCCCACAGTGGCAAAGCGAAGGTTTTTCAGCTGCTCTCGAGGGAACACACTGCCACTGCCTGGGAGGAATAAGGAACACCCAGTGCCTGGCTTGCACTTAGCATTATTAGCTAACATTGGCACAGTGCCTAACTGACCCTCTTTCTCTCTCTCTTCATCATATGGGGCCCACTTATACAGGCCACATGAAGGCATTTTCATTCATTGCAGATTAGCATCTCACCATGAGTGTGGTTCTGCGCCAAAAATTAAGATCTTACTCTCATTCATTAATGCTAACAGCATAATAGGCTGGATCATCTCAGACAATAGCACCACTCTGTGAGCTCCTCTGCCATTGTTTCATTTGCTTAATCATGTAGTCTGCTTTTTAAATTTATTCATTTTTATTTTATTGATCTTTTTTGTATTGTTATGTCACCTTTCATCAAATTGAGTCATAACCAATTCCCATGGCTAGTTAGTTTGCCCCTTTTGTGATTCTACCAAGCTGGAGGGTGAAGCTTCCTCTGAGTCATGTGATGCATAATGTTATTGGACAGTTCAACACACCCGGAGGTGAATACTAACTGCCAATTGTGTTACAGCTACCCGACGCATGTGCTGGCTAGCATTAAGTGATCTGGGTAGAAGGAAGGCCAGCTGTGCTCTCTTGTAGCCCTGGCGACACATTACCTGGACTCCCCATTTCTTCCCAGTACCTCAGTCCCATCTCTGTTCATCAAGCAGAAGCTGCCCAGAACTCAAGCCGAAGTTCTCAGAGTTCTCCTCAGTCGTACAGTGACTTACACCATGTATTTCAAGGCATAGCAAATGTCTATGCAAGTACAAGTCTACCTGCTATCATAGACCTCTTACAAAAGTGGTAGGGTTTTACAAATGTGTGGCTTAATGATCTTGGTGCATTTGTGGAAGCTCTAGTGCAAGCCTGACAAAATGTAAACAAAGTCTAAGCTTGCTTAGCTTATCTATCTTCACAATATCGACTGAGCCGAAGAGTGAGAATTAAATAGTTGCAGATTTATTTAGTAAAAAGTGAATATTTTGAGTTTGCTTTATTGTTCAGGCCTTCCTGATGCCCGTCCAGGCATCTAACAGCTGAAGGTTTCTAATGCGTCATCCGAGAGTGATATCTGCTGAAAATGACGTCCTCAGCTTGTGGAGGACACGCACTGCAGTAGTTTTGGTAGATGACCCCTAGAGATTGAGTGAGATAGATAGATAGAGAGAGAGAGGGAAAGAGAGGGAGTGATTTATGGTTGCCAGAAATCACTGACTCAGCTTTTCACATCGATTAAAAAAAAAAAACCTGATCAAACATGTCCAAATGGTTTTGCTTCTTAACAGTTCCCTCTCTCTGTCTCTCTGTCACTCTTTCCATGTCACTATCTATCCTTCACATTTTGCTGGTTACTGGTTGTCCCATCTCTCTCTCTCTCTCTCTCTCTCTCTCTCTCTCTGTCTCTCTCTCTCTCTCTCTCTCTCTCTCTCTCTCTCTCTC
>JBBIGA010145008.1:10000-19540 GCA_037576975.1 Alestes dentex | reverse complement strand
CTTTTGGTGCGCACTCGGGTGCGATTGTTACATTCACACCTGCCCAAACGAACCGCACCAACTAGGAAAACGAACTCGATTCAACCGAACTAAATGAGGCATGTGTGAAAGCACCCTTAGACTCATACGGGCCTGTGGCGAAAACGAATTTGACGCCTCTGCTTTAAGTGACCTCCAGGCCTCTTGGGGCGCTAGTGTGTACTCTCTCAGCCGCACCGTGTTTACATCTCAGGAGAGGAGTGTGGTGGTTTGTTTCGTTCCAGTAAATTCATAGTTGCCGCCAAAAATGACCAATTTAGACACTTTTAACTCCTTCCTGAAGGAACGATTATTTGTTGTCGCTGAAGAAATATTCCAGGCTGTTCGAGACATCGTTTCTGAACAACAAGAAGAGATTAAACGTGCTAGAGAGGAGATCTTTGACCTGAGGAGAGCCCTGGATGAAGCCAGCCTCAACAAGGAGACGGGTAAATCTTTCTGGGTTGCCTCTATTTTTACACGTTACCTCCGAATCTTTAAAAAAAATTTTTTTTACAGTGTTCATTATTCTTAGCATATCCTAACTTACTTAAAGTATTGCCTAAACTCTAGTGCGTTGCTATATATGAAACTAGAACAACACCCAAGGTTCGTTCCCCACATGTGCTGTTGGCTGTAATTGCTGGACAGTTTTCACTTTTATTATTGAGTAAATTCAGTGAAATTGACCATAAATCGTCCAAGCTCCCTTATGTGCTTATTCACTGAAACAGATACGTCTTCAACCCTAATAATGCACTATGTGGACAAAAGAATTGGGACACCTTATCACTGATTTCAGGTGGTCCCTTACTTCCAGTGAAGGGCAATCTTAATGCTTCAGCATACCGAGACATTTTGGTCAACACCATGCTTCCAACTTTGTGGACACAGTTTGGGGCAGAACTTTTTCTCTTACTGTTATAGCTGGAAAGGGGGACCAACTCCATATTAAAATATGTATGTATTTGAATGCAATGTCGTTAAAGTCTCTGTTGGTGTAGTGTTTAGGTGTCCCAGTACTTCTGTCCATACAGTATAGTTAAAGGCTACAATAACGGCGGCAGTTTGGCTATTCAGACATTCTTGATTATTTCAACGGCTTGTAAGCTGTACAAGAAGGGAACCTGGTTATTTCCTTTGATTAAATAATTACGGCAAAACGCTATAATTTAGTGCAGGGAGGTAAAAATGTGAAATATTTTAGTTTTTCATGCAGGAATGCCCTTTAATTTTGGAAAGCAGAAAAATAGTATGCATTTAAAAAGTGCAGTGTAGTATTTGTCTTTCTACAGCAGGTGTTGGGGTTTGGGCTGAGTGCTTTTCATGTAGTGAGACAAAAAGGCATTAGACATTAAGATGCCAAATTGCTGTTCGCACTACACTGCTTGCTGTCCTGTAATCTTAAAGTGGGTTTGGTTTATGCTCTACATGACTGATCAGCGACGGGGTCACGCGCGGCAAGATCTTTCGTCAGGAGGAATTTCCAGCAAGTCTTCCAGCTCTCCAAGCTACACAAATGACGTGGGGGAATAACACGACACCAGGCACAGACCCTTGTTAAGGGTCTGGTGCTATCAATATTACTTTACGGGTGTGAAACTTGGAAGCTGACCAAGGGAGAGGAAGAAAAACTGGACATCTTCCAGACCAAGTGTTTGAGAAGGATATTCAGAATCAGATGGTAGAAACATGTATATAACAGAACAGTGCTAGAGATGGCAGGAGCAGAGAAGATCAGCGAGGAGATTAGAAGGAGGAGATGGAACTGGATTGGGCATGTGCTGAGAAAGGACAGTAATGACGACTGTGCTGTTGCCCTAGAGTGGACACCGGAAGGAAGAAGGAAAAGGGGCCGTCCGAAAACAACTTGGCGGAGAATGGTGGAGGCGGAGAGAAACACAGCAGGCTGGAGTACGTGGAACTCAGCACAGCGCGCAGCTGCAGACTGAACCAAGTGGAAGAGCGATGTTCAAGCCTTGTGTGCCTACTGGCACAGAGAGAATTAAGATATATATATTTTACTTTGCACTTTCCTTGATTTTGACTTATCTTGTAGTGAAATGGCTTTGTAGTCTAATCTGTAAGTCTTGCTAAATATTTAGCAAGACTTACAGATGAGGCAAAATCGTGGGCGGCATACAGGAAAGGAAGTTTCAAGTTTTCAGATGTTACCAGGGTTTTTTTTTTTTTTTTTTTTTTTTTTTTTTTTTTTTTTACGATGGTGGATGTCAGCACTAAGTGGTGGAGCCTTGTTGTTTGTGTACGGATTTGCAGCAATAAAGGAAGAAAAAGAAAATAATGTGAATAATAAAAAAATACCTCGTGTAGCTCGTCATCAATCTCACTGCCAGTCAAAACAACTTTCACACCACAGAATGTGGACTCACTTTGGTTTGAGTTGTTGATAATTAATATTTTTGCAGGTTGGCTCTCATAGTGGGTCATAAATAATACTGACCAGACACTGTGCCTGTCGCATTCAACAAAGATTGCACTTTTTTAAACACAAAAGAAGGTAATAAAAGTACACAATTGAAGCACAAAGAAAGAACTTTATTTATTCCAAGGGAAATGCTTTTGTCTATTAGCATACTCAGTGCAACAAGAAAGAATAAAAATAAAACCATATTGTGACTTAAATTGCTGTTCGTAAATAATTTATAATCCCTTTTACTTGCCTTTTAGCAAATTCCTGATCAACAGGGATAACCAAATGACCTGTCATTATGTTAGGCTCACTGAGGACAGATTATT
Organism: Alestes dentex; assembly: GCA_037576975.1. Classification (NCBI taxonomy): domain Eukaryota; kingdom Metazoa; phylum Chordata; class Actinopteri; order Characiformes; family Alestidae; genus Alestes; species Alestes dentex. The sequence goes on along the minus strand of JBBIGA010145008.1, from coordinate 16,765 downwards.
GTTGTGGCTTTACTGTAGAAAAGGTGAATCTGTGCTGGTACTAATCCTGTAACACTTTTCCATTAGATGCTCAGACCAGCCATCCAGAAGGACCTGCTGTTGAACAATGGAAATCCAAAAACGAGCAGCTGACCTCAGAGTCTTCATTAATTCAGGTGAAGCTGGAGCTTTGCGCCGTACAGCAGGAGGACGAACCCCAGCTAGGGAGTGACACCTCAACATGCAGCTCCTCCCATACAAAGAAAAGTGATAACCAGAAGGTTCCTCAGCGCTTGCCTCCAAAAATAAAAGAAATTGCAATCAGTCTGGTGCCTTGTGATGCCCAGCTCATGTCTGGTAATTTCAACTCGAGCGTGGTGCTAAACCAGAGTGTAAGTGGTGGTTGTGTGAAAGGTATAAAAGAGGAAGAAGTCCATCCATGTCCCTGTTGTAGCACATCTTTCACTGACATTTCACAGCTGGAATCACACATGGAAAGTCACAAAAGTGCAACGGAGCCTTTCCATTGCCAGATCTGTGGCAAGAATTTCAAACACCGCGTGAACTGGAAGAACCATATGATCGTGCACGAGAAAACTAGACCCTTCCGCTGCAAGTTTTGCGGTAAGGGGTTCAATCAGAAAGGTCACCTGAAGGAGCATGAACGGATCCACACGGGTGAAAAACCTTTTGGCTGCTCGGTGTGCGGAAAGCGCTTCACTCAATTCAATCATGTAAGGGCACATGTTCGCAACCATCATCAGGATAAACTGCAGATACAGTAGAAGAACAAATGAGCAAGACTTTGCTGGATCGGACTTAATTTGTCAATCAGATATGATGAGAGATATGAAATGGTGACTTCAGACATAAAGATGTCATAATAGCTTGAAAGGCTTTTAACACTGATCATATTACAGAACTGTTGTTGGATCTTTCCGTTTTAATGTATTAGGTATATGAAGGTTGTGGCTGTGATAGTGGTGGCAGATCTTGTTACTTATTTAGAGAAATGCTCAAACTGAGACTGAGTCAGTTGTGAGCACCATGAGCGTCTTTTTTTCTGTCATTTTATTTTTTTAAGCCTGAAATAAGGAAAAATAAATATTTTCATCACATAGGTTTAATATAATGTTTCTAGATGTTTTTTTTTAAAACATTTTTGTCCTGGTTGGGCAAAATGCAAGGTTTAAGGTGGACTGAGGTTTATGGTGGGACTATCTGGATTTGAAGAATAAGAACAGAGAAGAATAGACTTCATTTGCAGTTTTCCTTGTTGCACTAATGATATGTTAGCAAAGGTTTAGTTTAGGCCTTCCCTCAACATAACGGGCTGGTTTCCTAGGCCAGTATGAAGTATTCCTGGACAGGAATATTCTATTAAGGGCCCACTTGAAGATACAGTCTATGATTTTGCCTAATCCCTGTCAGGGAAATTTACTTAAAGTCAACATGCACAAGCCTGGTGAATAGACCCTGTTCTCATTATTGGTTTTGATGGTGATTTGTAAGAAAAGTAAGATAAGAAAGAACTTTTTTCATCCCAGGGGAAATACATTTGTCTATTAGCATACCCAACAAGAAAGAATAAAAACGAGACAATAGAATAAAAAAAATATACACACAAAAAATCTATTGTCTTACTATCTTTTATTCTTTCCTGTTGCACTGAGCATGCTAAAGACAAAAGAATTTCCCTCGTAGTGTTGTGGGTAAAACACTTGCCTGTGAACCCGATGACCACATGGTTGCAGGTTCAACCCCCCCCCCACTTTCTACCATTTTTGTCCTTGAGCAAGACACTTAACCCTCAGTTGCTCCAGGGGGACTGTCCCTGTAACTAATGACTATAAGTTGCTCAGAGCATCAGCCGAATTCCCCCTTTACCCTTTACTAAATACACAAAGAGGAAGAGCCACTATGGTACTAAGATCCTTTCCAAATACTGATACCTAGCAGAGTCACTGATACCTGGAAAGTAAGATACACAATAGATTAATAAGGCATGACATAAGAGCAATACAAAATGTTTCTGAAACCTTCTAGATTAGGGCTCATTTAAATGCTTTCCAATTTTTAAAAAATTTAAAACACTTAATAATGTAGGCCCTGAAGTCTGACATCATTAGGGCAGGTACAATGATGAATTTACATGAAAAGAAAAGAATTGCTTATAATTAATGCTGGGCAACAATTAAAATGTTTAATCGCGATTAATCTCATGATTTTCTGCGATTAATTGCATTGTTATATGCAAAATTCAATAACTGAATTGAAAGTAGTGTTTTGCGCACTTTTAAAAGTACTGTTATAGAACAGAACTGCAATAACATTTGGTTTGCAAACATTTAAACAAATATGAAGCTTTTTAACAACAGTGTTCCCTTTAACACAGTTACAGTTCAAATGTTTCTTAAACATTAATGTAATCAAATCGAATATAAAACCAAAGCTTTTTGCCCCTGCCAGGGCATTCATGGCTCAGTGTCCAGAGACACCATCTTAACATTATAACAGACACCTTCTGAGCAACAGCAAGTTAAAAAACTGTGGTAATGCATGATAAAATAATTGTCAGCGTTAAGGAAATAATACGTTAACTCGCCCAGCCCTACTTATAATACTTGACAGGAAAGTATACAAAAATGAACTGATAGTTAAAATGTTTTGTTTTCATTGTTCGGACAATGTTTATAAAACTTAAAATATCACTTGATTTCGTAAAAATTATTTGATTCATTTTAGACTGTTTTGTAAGAAAACGGATATTTTTCTCCTGTTATTTTGAGAAAAATATTGGAAATTATACAAAAATGAACCCGTGTGCAAAATGTATTATTTTCAATGTTAAATGATATTTATAGTTGTTATATATCATAATGTTTTTATTATATTCACCACATATGCCACATAACCACATAACACTTCAAATATCACTCAATTTAGTCAGTTTCTTTGATTAATTTTAGACTTTTTTATGGAAACTGGTATTTTTATTCTAATTGTTATTTTGAGAAAATAGTATTTTTATCTTGTTATTTTGAGAAAAAATAGTATTTTTATCCTAATTGTTATTTTAGGAAAAAATATATATTTTATTCTAATTGTTATTTTAAGAAAATATTGAATTTTTATCCTAAATGTTATTTTAAGAAAAAAAATATTTTTAATCTTAATTGTTATTTTGAGAAAAACAGTATTTTTATTCTAACTGTTATTTTGAAATGTACACCCGGAAGTTCATTCACACCGAATATATTAGTTGTTTTGATTATTTGTTTGGGCTGGATTTAAAGTAAATTTGTTTTTGGAGTATGTTAGTCCCGAATGCCCGAGTGTTTTAGACGCTTATTTTAGACAGGAGGACGATGTGTTTATAAACTGATGGGCTCTCAGGATGGCTCAGCTGGAGTGTTTAAACAGTTTTCTCACGGAGCGTTTGGTTGCAGCAGCTGGAGAGATTTTCCAAGTGATAAAAGACACGATTTCTGAATATCAGGACGAAATAGACCGCGCAAAGAGAGAGAACCGGTACCTCAGAGACCTGCTGGTTAGCATCAACAGCTCTGGAGAAGAACAGAGAGGTAAGATGCGCTATACACTATATGGCCAAAAGTATTAGGATACGCCTCTTAATTATTGAATCAGGCGGCCCTTACTTCCTGTGATGGGCAGTCTTAATGCTTCAGCACACCAAGACATTGTGGACATAGTTTGGGGGAGGCCTTTTTGTGTGACAGTACACAAAGTGAGCTCCATAAAGACATGGTTGGATGAGTTCAGTGTGGAAGAACTTGACTGGCCACACAGAGCCCTGACCTCAACCCCATCCAACATCTTTGGGATGAATAAGAACTGAGATTGCGAGCCAGGCCTTCTTGTCCAGTGCCTGATCTTATAAATGACCTACAGAATAAATGGGCACACATTTAAGCAGAAACAGTTCACAGTTTTGTGGAAAGCTTTCCAAGAAGAGTGGAAGCTGTTATAGCTGCAGTGGTGGACCAACTCCATATTAAAGTCTATGGATTTGAATGAAACATCATTATAGTCCCTGTTAGTGTAATTTAATTACCCCCCTATCCGGGACAGCCAAACTACTCACTTGTTACTGTGTGAATTAATTTTATGTACTTCTGATCTGTCGTTGGTCCTTTTCTCTTTTTTAATTAAAATTTAATTCACTGTCACATTCACTGAGCTTCTGGATCTTTACACTTCATATGTTGCTCTACACACTACAAGAAATAATCAATGGCTTAGTTTGACCCAGCATGTTTTATGAAATTTTTCAATTTTTACTATAATATTTTGGAACAAATGTGTCCGTTATGAAGTATGTTGCAACATTCAAAAATCAAAAAGATTTGCCTGAATGTTAATCAGTCAGTTAACCTATTAAAACCATCCTTATTTTTTGGTAGAATTTGACTCAGATGAGGTTTGGCTGCTTCAAGTCTAAAATTACTGTTTGATCTTACAGAAGTTGAACAGCCCATTTAGATCGCATTATATCCTTACAGATCTTACTGCTAATTTTGATGTTTTGTTGAATTCTCACAGATATACAGACATCCCCCTGTCACACGGAAGAAAGTCAGACCTACAAAACGCCAGCTGACTCAGAGCCTGTGGTACAAGTGAAGTTGGAGCTTTGCACTGTACAGCAGGAACTGGAGCCACAGCAACCATGCACAACTATTCCAATGGACACTTCCCTCAACCAAGAACCACCTCCCTGCCTCGCAATTAAATCTGTGGATGCAGAAGAGAAAGAATGCAATAGTCTGCATGTAGATCCAGTCCCAGTCAAAGCAGAGCTGTGTGACTTCCAGGCCACCTGCACGGATAGCTCAGACTTACCGTCAGCACAGAGAGAACAAGAAACTGCTAATTACTTTGACGTTGACGAAGACGACCCAAACTCAGTTTCATGTTTTGAACTGTTCAGTGGCCTCCCTGACCGGCCATCACACACACAAAACGACCTCGCGGACAGGCTTTTTTACTGCAAGATTTGTAACAAACCTTTTAAATCATCGTTATGGCTAGAGAAGCACATGGCGAGCCACAACAACGAGGAACGGCATGTCTGTGGTGTCTGTGGCAAGCGTTTCAAACACCCGCAGACACTCGAGAGTCACATAAACAATCACACGAGGGAGAGACCGTATTGCTGCCGATTTTGCGGGAAGAGTTTCAGTCAAAAAAGTCACGTGAAGGACCATGAAAGGATTCACACAGGGGAGAAGCCCTTCGTCTGCCCTATATGTCAGAAGTGCTTCGTGCAAAGGAGTCAGCTAATGACCCACATTCACACTCATTCATATAGGATGAAAGACTTGTCAGAAGTAAAGCAACGGAAAAGATGAACAAGCAAATGTAGTCTTTAATACATTTTTTATTTTAGTGGTAATAAAACAAGTAGCTCAGCAAAAATCTAATTTGCACGTTTCCACTTAACCCAGATGTCGATCTGCAAAGATGACTAGAAAAACCGAACACTACAACTCAGTTATCTCAGATCGCGTCGGAGAAAAGTACATCAGCATAACATCTCTCAACTTGTTCAACCTGCATCCAGTCCTTTATCAATGTGAGGCCGACCTGGATGTGATTTAGGACGGCTCTAATTTAGGCCTGCTTTGTGAGTACCAGTGATTTTTTGGATCTGAAAGGGCTGTCTGTAGTAGTGAAGCTTTGTGCAGTTTTAAAACTCACATAACCTCAGACTTTGTCTTAAACCACATGGAAAAGTCTGCTGCCCCTAATGAACTCCTGGGTGTGGTTTGAGTGAGTTGGGAGAAGTTTTGATTCTATACTTTTCCAGAAGCAGTTTGGGACTACTGACTTCTACTGTTTGTTAGGAACATTAGACTTGTAGCTGCAGTGTTTAAATTAAGAAGTAACATTTGGACAGAGAATATAAGAGTGGACTAAGTCCAGTTTCTATTGTTTTGAGAAATCGGCCATTGAAAATCTAAGTTGCGTGGCAAATCAATTGCGAGGTAGAACATCACTGCCATCTAGCGAATATTCCGGAATTGCATATGGACTTGGTTCATTATTCCCCGCAAAATATACAGTGTTTAGATCAGGGGTCACCAATATGGTGCCCGCAGGCACCAGGGTGCCCCCAAGGACCACATGAGTAGCCCATGGACCTGTTCTAAAAATAGCACAACTCACCAGTGAGCAGCATCTAACATTTATTTTTATCCTGTTGCTATTCTTTTTAATCACATTTGCATTTATACAGATTTGAAAATGACAATATGTAAAAATATGCATTTAAAACATGTTTATTATACATGAAGTTTAGATAAGTTTAGGTAAACTCTGTTCTAATGTATCAAACTGGTAGCCCTTCATATGGCTCAGTACCCGTGAAGTAGCTCTCAGATTCAAAAAGGTTGGCGACCCCTGGTTTAGATGGTATTGACGAGCTGATACCCAAAAAAGTGAACTTGGTCCCCTTTTCCTCTCAAGGCCTCATTTCTTGGATGCTTGGTTACATCTGGGGCAAGTGGAAAGTTCGGTAGATTCTATTTTTTGCCAAACATTTCCTCTACAACTCTTTACGGGAACCTTAAGCCTATACGTTTGTTTTCTTTGTGTGATGTTCCTCGCCTCAGTGATTCATATTAAATGTGAAACTGAAAGAGTCTGGCTCTCTTTAGGTTTCATTTCATAAGAGAGGCCATAAAGGATCCAAATTTCACAGTTTCAGTTGGAGCATAATCTGGTGTTTTCCTATCCTGGGGAACACCTACGCTAAGACTTCTA
>JBBIGA010145008.1:0-7500 GCA_037576975.1 Alestes dentex | reverse complement strand
TTTTACGTTCGCAAAAAAGCAGTGCGGAATACAAAAGGCGCAAAAAAAGAAGGTGGGAATTTTCGTGGGTCTGAAATAGCTCCGTTTCGCAGGTTGGGCGCGGCCTTTTTTGGAGCCGAAGCCTCGTGGTTCGGTAATTAGCGACAGAAGGGCTGCGAAGGTGCGGCCGCTGCCGATCTCGAGCCTCGCCGCTCGGCTCCTCTCGCCAGTAGCCGCGCCCACCATTACCGGCGCGCTAATGAGGCCCGTGCCCATCTGCCTGCGGGACCCAGGCCTAATTAAAGGTGATAACTCAGACTTTCACGAGTGCTGGTCTTTAAACAACCCCCCAATCACAGAGCTAGCATTATGGCTTTAACATCATAACATCATACATTTACAGTCATTTCACCTTTTACATTCAACACACAGAGCTTTAAATATGATATAAAGTATAAAGAATAGGGCTGCACGATGTATCATTCTCTAAAGGTCTTTGCAGTATGAACTTTAAATTGGTATAAGTAATGCACACCAATGTCACGTTATGGAGTTACGTTAGTATGCCCAGTTTCCATATCTAGCAATGTAATCTCAGTATTTCTAAATATGATCTCAATATCCATCAATATAATTTCAATATAGGGAAATATCATCTCAATTGAGATTAATATAATATCAAAATCTAAAAATATAATCTCAATATCTAGAAATATAATCTTATATCTAACAATATAACCTGAATATCTAGAACCATGACCTCAATATATATACCAATACGATTACCATATATAAATATAATCTCAATATCTCGAAATATGACCTCACTATCCATCGGTGTAATCCCAATATCTAGAAATATGACCTCACTATCCATCAGTATAATCCCAATATCTAGAAATATGACCTCACTATCCATCAGTGTAATCCCAATATCTCGAAATATGACCTCACTATCCATCGGTGTAATCCCAATATCTAGAAATATGACCTCACTATCCATCAGCATAGTCCCAATATCTAGAATCATCATCTCAATATCTAGCAGTATGAGCTCAATATCCATCAATAATCTCATTATCCAGAAATATAATCTTAGTACCTAGCAATTTAATCTCACTATCTAGCAATATAACTTTACTAACAATATAATGTCAATATCCAGCTACACAATTTCAATATCTAGAAATAATGTCAATACACTGCAAAAACTCCTGATCTAACCAAGACTTGCAATCTTATTTCTAGCCTAAAAGTCTTCTTGATCTTATATAGTATATTACTTTTGAGAGTACTATATAAGAGCAGATTTTTTTGTTCTTATATAGTATATTAATATTGTTTTAAGATTTTTTTTTTTGATATTTCAAGAAATCTTTAGACTAGAAACAAGTGAAATTATCTGCCAGTGCAGTGAGATATTTACACTTGTGAGATTTCTTGAAATATCTTAAAACAATCTTAATAATCTTACAAAATCTGCTCTTACATGGTATATTATTCTCAAAACAAGATCAAGAAGGCTAGAAATAAGATTGTAAGTCTTGGTTAGATCAGGAGTTTTTGCAGTATATCCCTCAATTTGTCGTTATCTAGAAAAACAGCCTCAATATCTAGAAATCTAGTCCAGGAATCTAATCTCAGTATCTAGCAATATAATCTGAATATTTTACAATATAATCTCAAAATCTAGAATATGATCTTAGTAACTAACAATATAATCTTAATATCCATCAATATCCATCGCAACATCTAGAAATGCAAACCCAATATTGAGCAATATAATCTCGTGACCTAGCAATATATTTTCAATATCTAGTAACGTAATCTCAGTATTTAGAAATATAATCTCGATATTTATCAGAATGTGTTCTGTGAACATCGTGCAGCCCTAATGAAGAAGAAACAGGAACGGTCACTTACTGGTGGTACAGTTAGTCCTGATACAGTCTAGATGGGGGAGAACACATGAAATGTAAATTCAGCCTTCAAGGTTACAGCGGCAGACATCCATTAAAGAACACACCCACCCCTCTGGGGACGGCCTCGCGGACCCCAGGGCCAACCTCAACGCTCTCCTCAACGCCACCGCCCTCGCTCTGCTCGGCCTCTGCCCGGCCCTCGCCACCCGAACGGCAGCGGAGGGTTTCAAATAAACAGGCCGGAGAGTTTCCTCTGTTTAATACAGCTGGTCGTCTTTAGAGATATTGGCTTCCATTGAGGGCCTCAGTATGAACAGTATAAATGAGTTACTGTCCACACCAGCATGGGTAACATTGACTTTCCTCCACTTCTAGGACCTTTTGGTCCATCCCATATCAGGTATTTATTTTTTTACCATATCTAAACTGGTGCAAACTTTCGCTATACAACTAACATTTGCTCACTGCAAACAATTCAGTGAGGTTTTAGACCAGCTAGTTGAAAATTACTGTATAATCTTGCTTGACCAGTGTGGCTACAGATGTAACGTTGGGAAAAATTGCACAATTAATTAATTGTGAATGAGTTCTTGTCAGTGGTGACGAAGCTAAAAGGACCTTTCAGCAGAGGCTAAGGGGCTGGAATGGTCTTCCCCGTGGCTAGAACGGTTCCGAAAGTGGAAAAGGTGTCAGAGAGAGCATTGGGATATGACCCTGGTCTGGCCGAGCCACTTGAAAGGTAATGTCTGTCTATTAAAGCCTCCTTAGAAACCGCAACAAGGCACCACTCCTGGACTGCCCTCTCAAAACCTGCGAGAGAACCGAAACTTCGCCAAGGTCAACGAGGAGAAAATTACGGGAAGATTGGCTCTCTCGCAGAGGGAGGATGAAGTGTGCCCACGTCAGGAATGATGCCTTGTCTGGTGGATCTCCAACAGCACCTCCCCAACAGACCCTGGAACTTGCTTGAATTCTTAAAAACTGGACCCGATGCCACTGAAGAACCGTGTTTGGCTCCTGAAGGAACCCTCCAGTGGATGGTTCTTCAAGGAGCCACTTTTGTAAACAAGATTTGTGAGCATTATTAACCCTGCTCAAGGTTTCCTCACCAATTAGACAATCTAGACAAACGACACTGAGGAACCATTTTTAGCTTAATTCTTCTTCACAGACCCAATTATTTGCTTTTGTTGAAGAATTGTACAAATATGTTCCTTAGCTACAAGTGTAGGAACAATGCAAGACATTGCCTTGGACCCCATTTTGCAAAATAATGAGTAACGGTGAAGCAGTTTACAGGCAGAAAAGAAGAATGGCGGACATGTTTCTTCTGTCCACTTAGGTGAACCATACTGGAATAGCTCTAAAGAGGCAGGAGTTTTAGCAACTAGAGTGTTAAAAAATTTAAAAACATTCATTAAATGTGGAAGTCTGCTAAATTTCAGGTATTTTATTTAATAATTTGAAAAAAGGCTCATTTAAAGGTATTACTTTTAATCTGATTGGCATGTTTGAATACAAAAATGTCCATTTGAAGTCTGCGGCGCCCCAGTGTTCAGTCCTGGTGGGAACTGTGGGTGATGAAGGTTAAATCTGAACAGCCCACACTGTCAGATTCTCCTCTCAGCATCCTAATAGGCCTGCTTCTTCAGGCCTGGGCTGCTAGAACTACTTTAGCCTTAAATCTAACACCACCACTTTCAGGCTATTAGTCCAAACCTCACCTTACATTTTAAACTCCCTGCGTCCAAACACCTCCACAGCTGAACAAGTCCTTCACATTTCCTGTATAATTCCAATAACCTTCAAACAGTCAACATCCCACTCTGATCCTCTAAACCTTCACCTTTCCAGGTTTTTATACCTTTGTCCTGTAGTTAAACAACTAAAAACTAAAATACACCATTTATTATATATGCAAACTGCTGTTGCTTCTTATGCTATGAGTATTTTACTATCCGAAATGACTGTTTCAAACAGAAATAATCTTAAAGTACCTGGAATAAAATGTCCATATAAAATTATCATTTCTTAAGAGGTTATGTTAAGAAAAATCTAATTTGTAGCTTTAGCGTAAAAATAGAAAAAACAACTGACATCCCAGGGCCCCGTAGCCTGGACAAGCGTTAAAGAACAAAACTATGGTTTGTTTACTTTTATTCAATACTGGTTTTTGTTAAAAATTGGCTATTTCTACAAATAATTTGCTCTAGCATTTAAAAAATGATGAAAACCGATGCGCTGGCTTGCCAAAGGACCACGTCAGTTAGATGAGAGTTAAAGAACAAAGGATCCATTTTTGTTTAATTTTATTCCATATCAATTTTAATTCAATTCTTACTACTTTTCTTTATTTTCTTTTGTGCTTATTTGTATGTCTGTGAATTACATTGAATGACCTCTGTGTGTGAAAATGTACCACACAAATAAACTTGAAATATCCGTTCTGGGACAGTAAATTTAAAATCACTTCTTTAAAAGCCAATGCGGCCTTTACTCTCGCTCTTACGGTTCAAAAAGATCTTCCTACTCTTAATGCTTAGCGCGACTTAGGAGGTCATTATTGTCGATTAAACAAACTTATTTTTTACCTGAGGAATTTAAAATGGGTAAGAAATTTCAGAGCTTTGGGAAATCAGGAAGAGCCTCAGTACCGTTCCTTTCAGGGATTCGGGATCAGCATTTTCGGAAATGGGGTCAAGGTCAAGGTCTCCGGAAAGATCTATCAGTTCCCAACCAGTTCTAAAGACATTAATCAACGCTATTGATAACTGGTCAAATATCCAATTTAGAAAACATTATGTCATACCAAAACCTCCTAACTCATTTTTCTGAGCAATGAAAATGACCTGGAACGAAATCACGTAAACTAATCTCCTGTAAAGCCTGTATTTAGGAGATACGAGGTTTTGATATAACAGGGCAAAGCACTTTTCCTATAAATCTTCCTTCTCTGTTGCTTGAGTGTTGGTAACGGATTAGTAGTGTTACTTTTCTCTTTTTAGTTTGTACAGCGCTTTGGATCGACTGCTGTTGTTTTAAAACACGCTCTACAAATAAACTGACTTGACTGGAAATGACACTCTGCCTTCTTTCATGTTCTGTTGGGGACTGTGTTGTCGAGACTCACTCAGTTAAACCCAGTTTACCCTTCAGTGACGCGGCAGCCCGTCACGTGGCGTCAACCTCAGTAGAAAAGTGGTCACAGACAGCCGGAGAGCAGCGCCGGGCCTTCGTCTCGGGGAGAATGCTCAGGTGAGATGGGATTTTTCATCATTAGTGTGATCAGCAATCACTCTACTGTTGCTCTTTTTATCATTATTGAAATATTTTGATTGATTTTCATACAAAACTGGATAATCAAAAACAGGCAAGACAAAAAATCCTACACGAATATACGATACAGACAAACAGACAAATAGGCAAACATCTAAGGAAAAGAACACAATAAAAGGAATTGCAGTGTTTCAGTAAAGAGCCAAAAACCAGTGCCATAGAGATAAACACCTCATAAAGTTTCATGTTTCTTGGCCTCAACAAAAGGCAAAACTACTGTTGATCTTAAGTTTTATTATTATTATTATTATTATTGTTGTTGTTGTTGTTGTTGTTATTTATAACTGGAAGTTATACCTCTTCCCCTACAGTTTTTGACATATAGGCATGGTTCCACCATCAAAACGTCCATTAATATTCAGTGTATGTGTATATCAAAACTTTAGATCTGTTAATCAGGGAGTGAGTATCGAGTGTTTGGAGAGAGAGTTGACGGTCGAGTCACCTTTAAAACGTGATGGAGAGTCTATGGTGTCAAGGATGGGCCACAAATGTAAAGAATCAAATATGGAGCAAAAACTCAGTAGAATTATAAACAGACTTCAAGACTAAAGCTCAGGTTAGTTATAAAAAGAGACGTGTCACTGTTTTTTGTAGTTTAATTAAAAGTAATCAGCCCGCTAGTCCAGCGGTAGAGCGCCGGGCCCCGAACCAGACGATCGTGAGTCCAAATCCACGGTGTGAGTTCTGGGTTTATTTTTTAACACACTTTTTTTTGTCCATAAATCAAAGTTTGCGTCTCCAAACACTGGTTTTATAGTAACCACGAATGACACTTAGCATAAACGCATCTAGTTGTCGTTCTTTTAATAGCTGAAATTTGGCAACTCTTCTCCTCCTACAGTTTTTGACAAATGGGCATGGTTCCAAAATCAAAACTATCATTAATATCCGGTTCAATGCACATGTCTAAAACTTCTTGATCGGTTGATCAGGGGCTGAGTTTGGTCTGCTGGGAAAAAAACTTTTTGTGGTTGAGTTGGCTCTGAGAGAACCAACAGTCGAGTCGCCTTCAAAGCGTGTGTCGGAGAAATTTGAACGACACGGGTCCTTCAAAGACGTTACTAAGGTGACGAGAAGAACCTCCTAAAGCAACAAACCCTCTCACACATGAGGTGGAGCACATCCATTTCCACGCTTCGTTCGTTAGGTAGCACTTTTTTCTGTTCTTTTCATGGAGGCTGCCTTCCTTTCTCTCCTTGTTTTTCCCACCCAAACTGGATCAGACGGTTTTTTGCCACTGAGAGGAAAGCGGTAGTCTCGTGTTAATTGGGCTCTGGAGGACCATCGCTCTGACATCTCTGTCTGTTAGAGAGATGACTCTGATGCATCAGATGGTCCAAAATGTGGACAAGTTGTTGCACGACGAGACGGGACGTCCAATTTACAACTTAAAAAGTTGGAGGTCTCTACGTCTGATGCGTGACCAGTTTCTGGTCAACTAGTCACTCTTATTATCTTATATATTCTGGGGCAACCTGGGAGAAGAGGCAGCGAGTCGTCCCCTCTTATTTTCTCTCCCGGTCAAACCATGGGGACAAATCTAATCTGGGGACGTTTACAGAATGATCTAATCACACCTGGATTGCTGCCCTCCTAGGATTTACTCCCACAGAAACTGTTCAGGATCACTAGATCCCGTTATTGCACCTGTGATGATGGGCAAGATCTAATTTGTTGGGGAAGGAGGGGTGGAGAAAATAGATATGTTTTGTTTTTTTCTGAGGTAGTAGTTATAATAATAATTATATTAATAATACGTATAGTAATAATAATAATAATAATAATAATAAGAAGAAGAATATTCATAATAATAATTCCTTTGCTACATTCTATCACGGTTCCCAGTAGTAGTAGTTGTAGTAGTTATAATAATAACAATAATAATAATAATAATAATAACAATAATAATAATAGTAGTATTACACACTTATACAGCTTTACTACAAAATTCTACGACAGAAGTAATACTACTACTAATAATAATACAATACCATTAACAGAATACTTATAATTCTAAGTTAAAATAATCACTAAAGCTATTTATTTAATATATACAACCAACTAAGATTTCTACTTTATTGCTTTTCGTTGTTTCATTTTGTCAGAGTATTAAAACAGTGTTGAATAATTCAGATAAATAGACATTTTATATTAAAATAATTGATTTGTTTTCCTGCTGAACAGGACCAGCAAGAGACAGCGCTAATATAAGCAACTAATATATAAACAGTGCTAATATAAGCAACTAATATATAAACAG
>JBBIGA010144970.1:0-19545 GCA_037576975.1 Alestes dentex | reverse complement strand
TGTGTGTGTGTGTGTGTGTGTGTGTGTGTGTGTATATATATATATATATGTGTGTATGTATGTATATATATGTGTGTGTGTATATATATATATATATACAACACAATGTGACCTACCATGACGCGCAGGTCACTGCCCCTCCAAGGCTATAGCTCAACTTCCTTGGCCTAGACTAACCACTCTTGGATTATTTAATGACAAATTTAATTGACAGTTTTCAAAGAAACATGTTTTCAAATGAGATGTGTACATGTAAAGAACCTGTCCACTGTCTTCAAACCTCCACATTCTACTGTCCTACTTCAGGCTTCTCCTAGAGATATATGTCCAACCAAGGACCATTTAAAAGGCTTTGGTTTTCATTTTTTAGACAGAACCCAGGTAGCACGCAAAGTCAGGGGTGTTTCACAATACTAAAATAGCATTGAAACAGACATAGGAAGAACTTTCTTGCCAAGATAACTCACAAGAATGAACTTGCGAGAACAGTATTTGTGCAACAGCCCAGGTGATAAACTAGTGTAACATTTACTAGACTAAAAGCTATCACGAATGTTATGCAGAGAAAGCAAAAACATGTACACACAAAATGAATAACCTCAATTTCATTGCAGATCCGCAGATGGATGGTTTTATTAAGATAAAGCCACATCATTATAATTACGCCTGAATTAAAGTGCATATATTTTTGTACCCAGCACATGATTGTGTATGACTTTACCCAAATCTGCATCAACAGGCAAAACGTTCTGGGTGTTTTGAGATACAAATATTAAGAACAGTCCCATCAGCCGAACACTTAGACAGTTTTGCCATGCTTTACTGCTCTGTCTAAAGAACTTCATATCATATGGCCACTTTATTAAGCCCTGTCCTCAGGAGCCATTGGGAAGCGTCTTTGAAAGCTCTCTTAGCACTTTAAAATAGAAACTAGGGGCTATACAGGCAAAACAGTAACTTGTTGAAATATGAGGCATTAGAACATGTAGCAGCGTGAGAGAGAAAATTGCTTGAGAGCACAAGCTGCTTTGACTTCAGAAGAAGCTCATTTGAGATTTCTATCTTTCTGAAGTGTGAGGAGTGTCAGTGGCTGATTAGTGATGGATGGCCGGTTGTTTTAAGTAAGAGGTGCTCTCAGAGGTGAACAGTGTCACGTCTGTACGTGGGATTGGTGTAGGTAACATGGAGATGCACATGCAGGAACTGAATGAACAGAAAGATAATGTTTCATCCAAAAAAGTTTTGATCATACAAAATCAAACAAACCGATCCAAAAATCATTACTAATCCAAAAAACCATAACTCAGCTAGGAAAATAAAACCAAAGCACAGACACACAGACTCAAGCACAGGCTCGCTAAAACTTAAATGATCTTAAAACCTGTGATAAACATTAACTGAACTCAATTGTAAAGCTTGAACTAAAAGTGAAATACAAGGAAAATATCAAACCAACGCAAGAGAGAGGTCGAAAGTCAGAACAGAAATGCACTGAAGTAGATCTGGATGTTTCTGAACAAGTGAGAAACAGAAATTCGAGCCCGGCTTGGTCGTGGTGGCGAGTCAGTGCTCACACTGAAAAGAAAAGATAAACACAAAATAGACCAGACAAAAACTTCTGGGAAAGCTGGCTTTAAGTATAAAAGACAGAGATAAAAAAAAAAAAAACTTTAATGAAATTTAAATCAAATTTAATGAAACAAGACAACGCACAAACCAAACAAGCTAACCAATGATTGGCACCCCAAACAATTCCAATAAAATAAATGGAACTGAAGAATTTTTGTCATTTATACTTTAGTTTTTTAAGTTGATCAGTCTAGTAACTTTTAATTAGTACTCCATGGCTTTCTGGGGTCCTGGGGTGTACATATGATATGACACCATTTCTCCCACTCAAATGGGAAAGACAAGAGAACATGCCATTGTAGAGGGTGATATATACATATATATTGTTTCCTTCTTGTTTAATATAACTAGGGTTAGCTTGGTCCATTGGCCACCCTATTACTATACTTACACAAGTGTGGTGAGAAAACCTAGAAATCTCTTTATATCATTGTTCCCACTTTCATAAACACACAATTTATGGACATCTTTGAGGACTTCGAGTCAAGAATTCTGAAAAGTTGGATTAAAAATAATAGTCCTGTAATTTATTATAAAGGTATCTCTGCAACCATTAAATAAATAAATGAAGTTACATTTATAAGCAATAATTACCGCGAATGTAACTTCATTTATTTATTTAATGAAGTTACATTTATAAGCAATAATGTTCATTTTTGAGCAATATTTTGCATGTTTGGTTTTCAAACTGTAGGCCACAAGAGGACGCCATGAAAGAAAATTCGGACGTTGAAATTAAACTATTTACTTTGTATCTTAAAATGGTGGATAGTAATGGGATGGTAATCTGTAATGTCTCCAGTCCTAGCAGGCCACAGTGCTGCAGACTTTAGAGTTCGGTATCATTAAACACATGAGATTCACTTCATTGTCTAATTAGAAAGACCATCATGGACTGAATTCAGAGTGTTTGGCTAGGGAAAACATTAATATCAGCAGGGTTGCAGCAGGGAATCATGTTAAGCTGATAGACAACAATTTCATAAAGCTGCCTTAAATGGTTCTCTGGAGTTTTGCCATAGAAGAGCCATGCTGGGCTCCAGAAAGAATCTTACAATGGGCGCTTCTTTAAAGAACCACATTTGTAAATGAGATGTGTGAGTGTGAGGTTCAAAGAACACCCATTTCATGTAAATATACAGATGAAAGGTCACAAACCTCTTTTTATAAAAGTGCAGAACTGGGGGCTGGATCTGTCGCAGGTCCTTCAAATGTATTTGCTGAAGGCAAAGCCCTAATGGATCTTAAATGGCAGCTGGCACCCTGGTGATCTAAAGAAAAACAGAAGCCTAAAGCTGCTTGGAAATGGATACACCACTCCTCTATCAGTTCCCTAATTTTACCCCGGTCAAACCATGGTGTCAGCTTTGTTGAGACTCATGAAAGTACAACTAAAAGAACTCCTTATTTCATGTTTAAACAGTGCTGTTTGCATGTATTAAGTTTCATCAGAACATTCACTGGAGTTTGAAGTTTTGTCTCGTCTTACAGCAGCACTTTTTGTGGGTTCTTATGTAAGAACTTGGCAAATGATGAATGACAATGTAAGAGCAGAAAACTACTGAAAAAAATGCCATATGTTTGAATTGGTAACTTATTGGGAGCGCGGACAGTTTTAATGGCCTGATTCGCCAGACACCTAAACGACAGAGTTAAGTAGATCAGTTATTGTACCTTTGATCTTCTATCTGAGACTTTACAGCTCCATCGTTTGAATGTGACGCAAAACAAATAGCATCAGTGTATTGCTCATTCATAGGCTTGTGCTTTTGTGCTCTTCAAACGGCAATATCGGTTCAATGTACTCTCAGAGGTGCTGAGCCAATTGGATCATCACAAAATAGGAGAGCAAGTAAGCACTAAATGACTCTTTGTAGACAATTAACCTAAATGACGTGGCTGGCTAGTCATGTTTATGTATCCAGTGCAAGTAGAGCATTTTAAACTACATGCAGGTGAGTTTGGCAGTAGTTGCTGGAATGAGGAAAAAAAAGAAGCCCACCGTGCATGCTGTGAACCTGTTGGCCACTTTGTTAGGTCTGAAGGTAAAGGTAACAAAAGGGTACTGCAGTCTACAAATCAGTACTATATCTCTTCAGCTAACAAGAAATACATTTACTGCATTTAGGCTTTTATCCAAAGGGACTTCCTTTCCTTAACTACAGGGGACAGTCTTCCTAAAGCAACTTGGGGTTAAGGGTCTTGCTCAAGAGCCCAGTGGTGGTACACTTTACACTTTACTTCATTTTTACTTTGCTTTATCACAACAAAGGTTTCACCTTCCAATTGGAACACAGGGAATAAAAAAAAAAAACAAAAACCAAAACAGAAAATAAAAGGAGGTGTTCAGTTCAGGTGTCCCAGCTCTATAAGAGGGAGTGTCTTCAGTGATCAAACTCCTGGAGCACAGCAGACTAAGTTTTCTAATACCATACTGACTCAGGTAAGCAGTCTACATTACCCTCTTCCGTCAGATTTCATTGTGCTTTCTGTTTATTGCTGATGAAGCATTTCAGAAACAATAATATGGGATAAGTGTTATTAGAATAAAGCATATGTTTGCTTGACTGAATTAGCATTATGAAATATGCTTCAGTTAATAAGAGGAGATCTGTTGTGATAGTTTGCTCAGAATATGTCATGCTGATGTGTGTGTGAGAATGAACCAGTCATCTGTCAGTGTTAAAATATATATTAGTAACAGATGAAGCACTTTTTGACAATGTATTTGTTGATCAATGCATTTGTTGAAAGGGAATGCTCCTTCCCTTCCCTACTTTTTAGCTTTTCTGTTCATACATTGTAAGATGATTATTTGTCCAAGGGTCAAGGCTGGAGATGTAAGGAAGGATGTATGCTGATAAGCTTTATGGGCAAATTAAAGGAGCAGTGGGTTTGATACTCACACAGTCCACTTCTGAAACCTTCCTGTGTTATCCTACAGCGGCACACTGACACGTCCAGCCATGCGATTCAATGTGGTTTTCTTTATCCTGTTCCTGGGGTTCCTCTACCTCAGCTTGGCACAAGGTAATTCAGCACTTCATTCATCAATTCATCAATATCATTTATGCATTTGCCATCTGTCAAACAAAGTTTAAGTGCTCCTTTTCCAATGACAAATATTCGCAATGGAAATGTCTCACCAGGTTAGAGAACGTGTGCAAAATGGTCAAATGACAACCTTGCTCTTTCATTCACTGGATTTAACACACTGGGAAAAAAAACCCACTGTGCCAAAGTTATGACCCAATTTATATTTTGTGTTTTTTTCCTAATATGCTGAACTCAACTCAGTGTTCAGACTTTTGCGTTTAACTGTATCTTGCTCAATAATGCTTCCCTAAAAGTTAAACATGGACAGATATCTTGTAGTCAGTGCTGTTAGTCTGTTCTGTAGTCTCATTTGTTAACAAATATCAGTAGCCCATGCATTTACTTTTAGCTTGAACGCCACCCCCTTGATTCTAAGAAAGTTCTAAACTCAGTCAACAGCTGGAGTGGACTGTACAGGACATGTCCACATGTTTGTAAATCAAGCAGTCTGACTCACTTTGATAGAAAGCACCTGTTAAGAGTTGTGAGCCAAAACCTTTTCATTCGTTATACTTGATGTGTGACGGCACGGCAGCTTGGGAACAACAAAAGCACGGCCGCTCTTTGTTACCTTGTCAAGAAAGCCACTGTATGAAACAAAAGTATCACTATATTGCAAAAGTGAGAATGCATTTTTTGCTCCTGATTTCATGCATCAATTGCATTTATGAGCCTGCAATGGCCACACTTTTTGCCAACAAAAATGCCATAGAGAATGAATGGGGTTCATCTTTCAGATCATGAACACACTTCGTCTGAAACCCACCAAACCTCTATACATTTCTGAAGCAATTCAAATGAATGCAGTTTCAGGATACAGTGACCAAACGTAGTGAAACTGTACACGGGACCATTCCTTCATTCCAAGCCCTGCACTCGTCTTTTCTTTGTTTTCATGCATCCCTTTCTGCTCAATACACTTGAATTACATTTTTTGGCCACATTTAAAATTAAAGGAATTCTGCTCATGAATATTTCACCATACATCCACAATGTTTCAAATGGCACAGACAGGCTGAACAGTGGCTCAGATGTTTGAATCAGGATTGTCTTGTGATGTGTTTCTTACCCTAGGCTCATATGAGGACTGCTGCTTGCGCTACGTAAGCAGTTTGAAACCGCACATCCAGAAAAGAGTGTCCCACTATAGAAGGCAGGTGCTGGATGGAAGCTGTAACATTCCCGCCATAGTGTAAGTACCATGAAACATCTCATTTTCATGTTTTATTCGATAGTACGAGTAACAAGTTAGTAATTCTAACATTTCAGTCAGTGAGGTTTAATCAACCATGTATCATCATGCATCTTTTTGACACCCCTAATGGACCCACATAACACCCTCTCGGCACAAGTCTTAATACGCACATATCTTATATTTTTCTTGATTTGTGTTTCTTCCATTTCCTCCATCCTCATCTGTGAGTTTTAAATAACCAAAACCAGTCATAATTCATTCTCACATGACCATTTTCCGACCTCTCTTTATCTCTTAGAATTAGACAAGCCGTGTGTTACTGTGCCTTAAAGACCAACATATTTATGTAAATGACCTCAGATCTTTTTGGCTACCATGTATCATGCTTCATTAAAAAAGGTTTAAACATTCTAACTTCAGAGTGAATGGGAGAGTTCAGGTACCCGGAGCCTAGGGACTCTCCCTAGGCAGGGCGCCAGCCCACCACAGTGAATGGGGAGAGTGACCGTGTTGATTTACTACATCAAACTTCTGTTTTTATAAGAGAGGACAATTTGGTTTTTCAGGATATGGAACTTCTAACATTCAAACTGAGTGTACATGGACTGACTACAAATATATGTGAGAGGGTTGTACTGAATAAGGCTAGAATGTGGTCAGTTGTACTATACATGTGCTCTTTCATTCGTTCTCCTCAGGTTCACGCTGAGGCGAGGCAAAGTTGTCTGTGCAAACCCCAAAGAACAATGGGTGCAGAAACTGACACAGAAGATTGACAGCCGCATGCAGAAGGAGAGTGTCCAGGGGCAAAAATTACTTGCAAGAAAGGTAATATGATTTAAGGTGATACTAAAATTAGTTGAAGTTCAGCTACCTCTCTACCCTCTATAAATGAAGGTTCCTTCACGGTTCCTGTCTCAGGCAAATAGTTTGAGAAACAAACTTTAATTGGTGTGGAACCTTACAGGGAAGTTAACAATCAAACATCTTATTTATTAAGATTTACAGAACCATCCTTTGAAACGTGGTTCTTTCATGTCATTGCTGTTAAGAATTATTTTAGAGTTGTAAGAGCAGAGATAGGGACTCAGGTCAGTGACTTAACTTGACTTGGACTTAAGATTGAAGACTCATCAAGTTCAAGTTAGTCACCATATTCCTTGAAGACTTAGTCAGCTTTTACACTAGCTAGCTAGCATACCTGATATACAAACTACAGACAAGCCAATTGTTTCAATTTCTGTCCTTTTTATAATGTATAAGTCTTGTTATTTGACTATGTGTTGACGCAGATTTACATTTTGTACAATTCCATGCCTACAGCAAAGAACATTGAACTAAAAATCACTGCTAGAGACTCGATACCCGACTCAAATTCTCTATAGTTAATGCTAAGTCCAATATAGATGTAGAGGACAGCAATGTGATGGGATTATAGTAAAATATAATGTTTTATATTGTTTCTATTAGTTAGGAAATGAGTGATATGTTGTCATAATGAAGCAAAACGAAATGAACCCTTTTTGCTTTGTTTCTTTACAGCATTCCAGAAGCTAAACGCTTGGCACTGAGAACCTGCAAGGTAGACGTCAGCGTCCACTTATATTTCCGCCTTGAGTGCTGAGGTCCCACCCACTGTCTCGGACTGCACTTTCAGTGTTAATGGACTTTCAAGCACTGCCTGTATTTTGCCCAGAGCATAAGCTGCTAACGACACTCCACACTTTTCCTACATACTGCCACCGCCCAGGAGCACAAATCTTTGTTGGGAGTAAGCGCTGCATGTCTATTGTGTGAAAAAAACATGTCTATAAACATTCACCTTTTTATGGCTAGTAGCTTCGCAGCAGCTGATAACACTATAATCCAAACGTGGGTGGAACAGTTTTAGCACTCCAATCAAATAATGCCGGTTTCCTTATGAGATGACCTTTAAGAACAGTGTGTATGTCACTGAGATTAACCTTTGAGGTGTGCATGTAATGTGTACACTGCCTCCTTTTGATGTCCGTTTCATGCCATTTAATTGATTTGAATGTTTCTTTAGCAATCCAAAACAGTACACATAATTTCAAAACGTATATATTTTAAAGTAGTTATTTATCTCAAGTACATTTTGTGATTTGTAACTTTTGTACGTTTTAACTTTCACTTTAGCAGCTTGAGTATTATAAATGTCACTATTCACTTTACACCTGTAAATGATTAGCTACTGCACAGCTGAGTCACATGGAATCTGTTTTGGGAATTTGTTTTGGGAGTTTCCTTTCATATCATAATCACTTCTTTTTCAGATAAAGTATTTTTATAGTACCAGTCAATGTTTGTGTTTGTATATTGCAAATAAAAAGTCTGAGTTCCCTCTCCAAGAGAAAAAAAACAGTTTGAGAGGTCAAATGCAACAGTTCTGAACATACAGGATGAGTTCCATGAGTAACCATATATTTGATTTGATAACATTACTGTTTAAGCTGAGATTTACAATAAATATTTGAACTGTAACTGTGTTAAAGGAAATACTGCTGTTAAAAAGCTCCTTATCTGTTTAAATTGTTTGTAAACCAAATGTTATTGCACTTTTGTTCATATAGCAGTACTTTCAAAATAAAAGTGCACAATACTCTATTTGTGAATTAATTATTTTATTTTGCATATAACAACGCAATTAATCATGATTAATCGCAGATTATATGCACATACAGAAATATATTTGTCTTTCATTTTCAAACACTGTCTCTAAAAAATAAAATCCAACATGTATTGAAGCAAACTATCTTTCTGCTAATAGAAAAAAAAAAAACATTTCTCCAGATAAAATTACTTAAAACAAGTACAAAATCTAGAAATATTCTGAATCATCCAAAAAGTACTCTTACAAAAGCTCAAAATGAGAATTATTAGATATATTAATTAAGTTCTTGGACAATGCCTACACTGTTACAGGACCCTTTCCAAATAGCCTAGCAAGTGAATAATTCTAGCAAGTAAATTATCACCAACATTTAAATGAGAGTGAAGCAAGAAGTGTGTGTAACGTATGTGTGTCAGTGATGTCCGTATTACGATGACTTGTGGACTAAAAAGCATCAACTGAATATTGCAGTTCTGTTATTCCATCTTCTTACTACACCACTGCTCTTACTACAACTTTGTAAGTGTCTTTGAAAAAATATGAGTTACAGTATGCCCTGAGAGTAACATGTACTATGCAAGCACTGGTCGGTTTTGAGAATATGAGAATGGAATAAGGGAAAAAGATTATTACAGGCACCAAATATTAGGCCAATATCATTCTGTATACATAAGGCAATGATTTATAACTATAATATAACTATAAGTTATTATTGAATAATGGTAAATTGTGTGATAATGACTAATTATACATCAGCAGTGGAAATTTCGTCCGACCACTGGGGAGTCAAAGATTTTTGAATGGAAAATAAGGTCACTATGTATACCTAAAGTTAAAAAATAATCACAAAAGGTGCAAGGGACAATCCCGACCCCCCCTTGTTTTGAACCAGTGTTATGTACCATAGACCATGGTTCAAATTACAGGGGGTACTGGGGGATACTGTATGCCCCAATCAAGACCCCCCCCTCCAAAAAAGGCAGTACCCCCCAATTATGGAGGGGTAATTCACACCCTGCCATAGACAATAAGTTAATAATAATTAAACAGACCATTGATGACCATCTCAAATAGCCACTTTTACATAGTCCACTAATATAATTCTGTAATGTCTGTAATGTCTGCAAAAAGGTCAAATTTGGACAAAACCACATCATTAAGATTACTGACTCAGTGTTATTTCAAGGTTTCTGTGACTGCCATTGTGTTCAGCACGCCCATGTGTATCATGAAGTGAACTGGCATAACCTTATATTGCGGGAAGCTTACTTTCACTTTCGCTGCAGTACAAGAGACTAACTGGTGCACAAATGGTGCAATTTGCTAAAGAGGACATGGAGCATCCATCAGCTACAAGTACACTGGATTACACTGTCATTGCACTCAAGTGTGGTGTGTGTATATGCACACGCGACCTGCTTGTATCGCAGGCACCAGCAGTGCACAGGTTTGAGCACGCTGCCTGTCATCTCTGCCTCTTCTCGGCTGTTTTCGTTTTCACGTTGGTAAAGCATCTTCAGACTTGGCTTCCTCTGTGATTGATTACTTCCAATCCGTACAGTTATCTTGGGGGCAAACATGAGGTTTTCTTCTCAAGAACTGCAAAAATGAGATGTATTACCTGAACTGTTGGTTGGTGGTTGGGAAACATGAAAGCTGAGGAGGCCTGACTTGACTACAATCAAACGACACACTAATTAGCTTCTTCAACACTGTGCTCTTCCTATGTTCACAGGCGCTTGACAACTTCAGGGCACTGCTGATGCATATAAGAGGTGATGGGTTCAAATCCACTTGATCTCATACATACACCCCCAGGTCACTGTACCCAAATACCAAGACAACTAGCTTGAGGAGGACCACACCTGTGGTCAGGGAATGGTTGTTTTTGACTAAAGAACCAACTAAATATCACACTTACATGGGCTGATGTTCTCTTAGACTTTAGGCTGTGGCTGATAACTGCGTTGCTATTTTTTCTTAAGACAACTAAAAGAAAATCATATTTTACCAATACGTGTCCAATCACCGTCTACTTTTTGATGTACATCCAACATCTACATCAAAAAATCTAATTTTACAAAATATAAACACAGTTCTTTTGCAGAATAATGTGGACAATAACTCTAATTTGACACTAATATTCTGTACCATTCAAATAATTTGAGAGAAATTCTAAAATGATGTCCAGAATGATTAGTAGAGTTGTAAAGGATTCCACAAGGTTGGAGAAAACTGTTTACCTGTCATGTCCCGGTGTGCGGCCGCTAAAGGTTTTGCTATGTGCACCGTCACACTGGGTGTTTGGTTAATGTTGCTGAGTTGTATGCAGGCCCTCGTGCCTCTTTTGCTTGGTTGAGTTTATAAATAAAACAATATGAATTTCTGCAACCGCGCTTCCTGTCTCTGGTTCACCCAAGCTGACGTAACAATACCATTCAGAATGAAATATTACTAAAATTAATTCAGAATTCAGTGGTGATCAGAGGAAGACAGTGTAAAAAGAAAATACTATGGATAGATCATCCTGTGGTCAGGAGCCTGGGAGAGTGTATATGGTCTTGCTCTCTGTGAGTTTGAGGCAGTAAGTCTCTTTGGTTGTTAGTGTTCTCCTCCAAGTGTGTTAAAATGTCCACTTAAATTGTGTCGGGGCAGTTTGAAGAAAATGCTATGTTGATGGTGCTTCATGTGTCTTGGAGGATGTCTGTCCTCACCTTTCCCCTGCTAGCTTGGTAGTGTTGTGGGATAGGAGAAGGCCAAGCTTGTCATTCTCACCTAAAATTGGACTAAAATTGGAAAGAAAAAAAAAAACTCAACTGAAATGTTATCATCATTTCCTCTTTCACAAACACTCAACATATTAAAAAAAAAAGCATCTAAACATATTGTCTGTTGTCTCCATTTGAATGCTTGTGTGATCTTTTCACAACAAGGACCATTTCCAATGTAAAGTCTGGTGTAACCTCCAGCATGAAAAGCTCAGGTTGGGATGATCTTTGTGCTCCAATGCTTTGGTGATGTCTCGGTTAAAATCTGCAGGTCTGCTTCTCACGTGAAGTAGAAAGAATGTAAAACTGACGTGTGTGACTCACTGTTTAAGCCATCGCCAAAAGCAAAGGAAAAAAATAGGTCAGGTTTCTAAAAGAAATAAACGAGCCTGCAGACAATATTAAACCAAAATAATAACATCAGAAGCAATGTAGCTATAAGGCACATCAGCCAATCCACCATCCTCAGTTTCACCGGCCTATTAACTGTGTTTACTAATCGTTAAAAGTGACTTTGGTCAGTAGGAATGCTCTCATGTGTTGGATGTGGAATTAGGTTACCTTTTCAAAGGTGTTCTGTATAATGCGTTTTAATGCTGAAACAGTTCAGAACATGTTGGAGGGTTGCTTTCACATGCTGGAATCCTGTCTCGTGTACACTTTGCATCAAAGAAAAGAAGTTGGTCTTGACTTTAAAAGTGTATGCTGACGTTTGATTAATTTCTCATAGATTGTTCGGTGTTTTGAATGTTCAAGCTGGCCCTTACGCTGTCTTGTCAGAGCAAGTGTAGCATTCTTAAGAACATGATAACTTTTTTAATGACAACTTGAACACCTTGGAACCATAGTATGTAAATTATTTATGGAAAACATTTTTAATGTCAGGAAACTTGAAGCTATGCTTTACAATGATTTTGCAGGTAAGGAGTGTTCTTAGGCCCAGAGCAAATAAGATCTGCATGGGTTCTCATCGCACATCGCTTTTAAACCATATCCCTTGCTGATGATTTTATTTACAATAGTGAAAATAACTATGTTATTGTACTATACACTTCAGGCATTTGTATAATACTTTGGAATGTAATGTTATGGTTCAGTTCATGAGGGTGGGTTCATAAGTCAACAGGGTTGGCCTTATTAATTAGAATACAGCTCTGGAACAAAATAAGAGCGCTGCAAAAATGTTCAGTTTATCAGGTTTTATCTTGTATAGGTGCAAGTACTGAACTGAACAGCTTTGCCTTAGTTTTTAAGAATGGCTAACAATATTTCTCCTAATTTCCAAATAAAAATATTGTTCTTTAAAGCATAATTTAAAGGAAATTACAATACATCAAAATATGAGAAATGGTGCAGTGTTTATACAAAAAATAATTCAAAGAAAACAAATCTCTTGTTCACTCTTAAACAAAATGACAATAATGACCACTGACGTACTTCTAGTAGTGTTTTGCCATCCAACTGGTCACACTGTGAGAGGAGAGTGTTGTTTACACCAGTGTTTTTTTATATTTTTCTCATTAAATAAGATTTGATTCAGGTGATCACAAACCAGTACCTCATAAAGCAGAATGAGGTGCTCGTGTAGGAATTTAATAGACACTGTCATGGAATGGCTGTCATACTCATAGAGATGCTGATTTAAAACTAAATTGCAGTGGTCTCTTATTTTTTTCCAGAGATGTATTTGAGTATTCATTTACAATTTTTGGTATTCAACACACTCTTCCCAAGATTTGTTAGAGTAAGACACTTATTTAAAACTGTTATAATTAAAACTTTTTGTCATAAAGCGAGGAGAAAGTGGTAACATTAGCTAAAGACTGAATATAGCCAAACCCCCCCACCACTCACATTTTCAGAACTCACCTCCTTTCACCAAAAAGACTGAAGATGAGTGTATGTAAATGAAAAATACTAAAACTGCAAACAGCGTTTAAACAAAGAACAGAAAAATTAGAGTAACTGGCTCTAGCGGGCTCTATTTTAGCTCTGATTATGATTGTTTAACACTGAATTATGAAAACTGTCACTTATTCAGATGCAGATGAGCAGAAATGGCGGCACAACTAATTGATATGAATGCATGAAACAGTGAAATAACTTGATTCCTTACAAATGTTGCTGCATTGATTCATGAAGCTGATGTCAGCTTCTTATTTTCAGTTTCACCTTAAATAGCGCACTGTTAAGTTGTGATTGCTGGTCTATTAAGATGGACTGAAAAACTAAATGAAGATGCGGCGGACCTGGTAAGCAATAAAATAAGAACTCTTTTCAACCAGTGAACCAATATTTTCACAATATTTTGAACAAAATGAAGAAAAGTAGTGACTGCTCAGTTTTGGCTGGGAGGCAGGAGGAGTGTGGTGTATTGATACTGGGTTATTGATTAGTGCCGGTTGTTTGTGAACTTTGGTTCCAACAAAGCAGATGAGTTGCAACACCAGTTGCAGCGATGCTGAATTAAACTGAGTTTAACTGAACTAATAGCTTTGGTTCTGGCCTTTATGTGGCTACCATAGCAACGTATTATGTGGATTATGGTACAAACTGTACCTTGTTCTTTCTCAAAAATCCCCTGGATTAAGATCAGAATACACAAAACCCAACAGGTCTGATAACACGTATGCACTTTCCTAAAACTTTCCTTATTGAAAACCTGTCTTGACAGTGCGAGATCAATCAACAGTGTTGCAAGACAGAGCCCGAGGTTATGCCAAGTTTATACTACAAGATAATACAGCTTCAAGAGAAGTCAAGGAACACGCAGCCTCTTTGACTGACTAAGCACCCCAATCTGACAGAGCACAGTAAATTTTCATTGGAAGTGAAAGTAAATACCAAAGTAATAATGTGAAGCGGGTAAGTAAAGCATTGCTCCTGGGTGTAGCACACATTCTTGATGGGTACGGATGATTCAAAGAGGTTTTATACTTCTTCATGTGTTGCGGATTTCATAAAATGATGATGAATTGAAAACTGAACGCACAGTGATTCCTGGTGTGCAGGAGAACGCTTCTGGGGTGGCCATCACTCATAGTGAAGGCATGAAGCTGTCAAAGAATCTGGAGGCATGTATTACTCAATCACTCTGTGATTTTACCATTGACACTGAACACACCTTATCAAAACACATCAACAAATTAATTTGTAGAACATATCCATTTGCAAATTCTTTTTTTTTTTTTCTGTCCATAACTGTTGCGCCATTTTACTGAATACTGCAGCGTAATTTGATTCTCTTCAAATTGTTAAAATTAAGGGACTGGCAGTAGAATGCTTGTAAGAATGTTTTTTGTTGACGGGGGTGGAAGGAGTAAACAACACACGGCATAAAATGCGTTGGGAGGGAAGTGCGGATGAGATGAAATAAAGTCCTTCCTGATGAGGGGGGTGGGTGGTTATGAAGGTGGATGAAAAAATACACGGTATTTGCCGGCAAAAGCAAATGTTAATTTCCACCATTTTGCATTGCTCAGAATTCAATTACAATTCTTATAGAGTTGTAATTGAATTCTGCAATTGAATTATTAATTCAACTCTAATAAGCAATCCCATAACATCTTTCTCTAGCACAGCTAAACACGGGTAGGTTGACAGATAAAAAGGAATTTCACATATGAAGTTCACTTCTTACTTTTCCTCATAAATGAGTCTAGAAGTTTATTGAACATATTTACTACAGTGTTGCATCTCAGGCTACAAACAGGTGGGCAAAACTGTTGACGAATACCTCAAATTATGTGTAATAAAACCTTTATATTTCAAATGTATTATCAATTTGTTCCATTGTTTCTGCAGTTTACATATATTAAAAAGGAAAAATACAATGCAAACTGATATTTAATAAATAAATAAATAAATAAATGTGGAAGGATCTAATAAGAATCTCAGTGATCTCATTTTTAAAGTCTAGAAAAATATCACAAAGACACATATAATGGACACATATGAAAAAGTATCCCATCCCACAGTAATTTCATAGTACCATCTATTTAATACCATGGCATGAAATGTATGGCATTGATGTGAAACTGCCTGACAATGTTCTAGGGCCGTGTGTTGAACTGGTACATGTAATAGACTAAGCTGTCTCATTTGAGTGTACAGTCCATATAAGTGAGCATGTCAAAGCGACTCACCTGGAAAAACTAGGCCAGTAAGGAAGGTTATTTGGCAGTCATGAAATTAGGATTAGTTAGGATTAGTAATTTGGCATTCTTTAACTGGCTTAATTTCACTGTAGTGTATTTGTCACCACCATTCTTTTTTACTCCACATCTTGGCAGAATAACAAAATGGCAACACAAAATTGTGGCTAGGATGGCTTATAGTCAATGTTGCATCTTTAAAGTCTCACAAAGTAGTTGATATTACACAAATTCCAGAATAAAAAATATTAAAAATCATTTTTACAATTTTTTTGTTTTTTTTTTTTTTTTTTTTTTTTTTTTTTTTTTTTTTTTTTTTTTTTTACAATTAACAACTATTTTCCTCTTACCCCAGATGTATACAATCTGCCAGAACATGTTACATGTCCAAGTTTTGCTTCTTTAGTTTAGTGCTTGAGGTTGTCAAACACTAGAAGTCAATAGTCACCCAAACAGCTCAAATAATTTCCATGAAAACATCGCAACAACTTCTCTCAAACCACGTTCATATCTTCATTAGTGTCATGCAGACTTGTGGATGTAGCTGATGATGGACTCTTGTTTCCTCTAGTTTATGACTGTTTGTGAACACAGCTCTGGTATAGTCTGAAATGGATGCCTGAAGCGGTGACTCTTTGTTCCATTTTATAATTAACAGTAAGTCATACTGTGTCCTAAACTGCATCCACAAGTCCGCACCACTTTACTGAATATCTGGAAGTGGTTTGATCTGGCCATAAGAATATATTTTTCTGGAAACAATGATGTATTTTTATAGAAAGGATTTGAGTTATTTGGGTGACTACTAAGTCCTAGTGTTTGTTAGCCTTGCAAAGGTAGATTTCCTGCAACACGTTTACAGGATGGAGCACACCGAAGAGTGGTCTTGTTTCCGGAAGGCCGTAATTGGATGGGACCAGCGTCGCCAGGTGGGCTGGAAGTCTTTTGGGTACAGACTGGTGTACCCCACTGCTTCCACTGTCCTCCTCTTTTGGACTCGGTGCAGCACAATGCGGTACACTCCAGTTAAAGGACTCCGGCCATCCAGTTGTGCGTTATTCATCAAGTGAGCCTCTGTGATGCCCAGTTCCTCCAGCATTACCTTGACAGCTTGCTCGTCTGAGCTGAGTGCTCGTGAATGGTCTGCAAGGTACTCCGGGGTGGTCGGGGCAGTAGAGTATGGCTGTGGATACTCAATATCCTTAAGCCAGATGCTGGACATGACCTTGGTCAAAGGGGAGCGGTCAGCAGGCACCTGTCTCAGGAGGCCTTTGATGACATTCTGACAGGGGTCAGGAACATATGAAGGAATAGCATAGCTCCCCTGAAGGATACACAGTTTCAGCTTGCTCAGGTTGGTCCCGTTGAAGGGGAACGTGGCTGTGACCATGAAGAAAAGCAGCACGCCCAGAGCCCAGATGTCTACAAAGGGTCCCACATAGCCCTTATCTTTGAAGAGCTCAGGCGCAGCATAAGGCGGAGATCCGCAGAAGGTGGTCAGGATCTGGTCGGGCTGACACTCGGTGCTAAAACCAAAGTCGCCCACCTTGATGACGTAACTGTTAGTATAGAACACATTCTCTGCCTTCAGGTCTCGGTGGATGATGTTGTGGTCATGCTGAGTGTGGATAACAAAGAGACTTTTAGAAAAAAACATAAGTCTTTAAAAGCTCCAAACATTGCCAAACTGTAATCCAAAACATACACATACACATCAAGTGCCTTTCATCACCTGTAGCACTTGAGATACGCTACATAAAGAACAAGTCAATAGGTTAAAAACCATGAGGGGTTTCCTTCTTTTTACATTTTAGTGCAACAGCAAACTCATCACATCTATAAAATTATACATATGGAGTGACCAAAAAACGTCAAATAAATCTTTACAATCTTGTTTTTCTTTTCAAAGAAGACCTCTTCGCCTTCTTCAGTGGCATATTCCAGATCTCGTTAACGAAACCTTTTACTTCACACACACACTTACTTTAGATTCACACAACTTGAAACAGATTAGCCTAATCATATTTTTAATGGTGAAATCCATTATAATCAGGACAGTGCCGTAAATCAAAGGCATCAACTTCACAATCAACATCAAATTCACTATCAAAGCTCCTGTGTCATTTTCTGTAGTTATCCATAGTTTTTGTGAAAAAATGACTGTAAACTGGCAGAATTAATGATGCTGAACTTCTCAGTTGAGAGAAGTTAAGATATTTTTTTTTATGTTGTTTCTTGCTGTTTTCATCTGTCTGATTTGAGCTGGGCGGATCTATATTTGGCATACATGGTATCTCATTTGCCATTGAATCAATCAGAGTTACTGGTATGTTTGCCTCTGCTTTGAGGAAGCTCTTCTGATTTGAGGCAGAAATAACATTTTATTAAGCATGTAAAGTTGTTCAGTTATTCTTTGCCTTTAGTCATGGTTTAATTGTAACTCTAATTGTGTATTAAATACATGTGAGACCTTCCTGATAACTAGACCACAACAGAAACCACATTTTGGTTACATTAAGGTTTTACAACCTTAGACACCCATGCAAATTGTTTAAAGCCATTTTTTCAGCATGTGATAAAGTGTCTGCTGCCATTAGAATATTAAACTTAGAATAATGCAAACAAACAAGGAAGCAGTAAAAGGTGTCAAGATTTGTTTTGTTTGTAAATAAGTAGCTGATATTGTGTGAGCTGGTGAGGAGAACACAGCTTCGGTTCCAGATTTCTCCTCCGTTCCTCTGGCCGTTGTTTGGATGTTGTGATGGAACTGAACTTTGACTACTAAGATAGCAATGAACTATGACCCAGACTTTCTTCTGTAAAGCAGCTAAACTGGCCACGAAAACAGAGATTCTAAAATATTCATGCTTTTGACCTTCATCCCCGTTATCTCAGTTAGCAACAATCCATTTAGATCTTCTGAATCTTGACATTTTTGGGTCATTATATGGTCTGACAACCCCACAGGCAATAGGTCGGAATTTCTGGCAAATTTAATTATTATATCTTGAATTTGACATTGATAAATGTAGTTTATTCTGCAACATATATTTGCTATTAGAACAATTTGATAACCAGTTGAAACCAAGGTAGGGTGACCCCTTATAGTCACATGTGAACACACCATAGCACACAATGCGAACAATGTGAAATTCTTTCTTTGCATTTAACCCTTCCACGAAGTGAAGCAGAGAACCGCTACGCCCGGGGAGCAGTGTATGGGGACGGTACCTTGCTCAAGGGTACCTCAGTGGTGTCACTAGCAGTCCAGGGATTCAAACCCATGACCTTCTGATCTCTGCACGAACTCCCTAACCACTAGGCCTGAGGTGTCAGGGGCTTTAAATCAAGAGCATTAGTGGTGTCCAAACTTTTGACTGATGCTTTAGCTAGGGATCTACTGCATCTTATCATGCACTCACATCACCCATGAGATAACTTCGTTTCAAGATGAACCACTTACCATGTGTCTGACGGCAGATAGGATCTGGGAGAACACCAGTTTGCTCTCCATGCCAGACAGTCGCCCCCTGCTGGAGATTCTGGAGTACAGCTCTCCTCCAGATGCATACTCCATCACCAGGTGCAACCTTCTGAAGGTCTCCATCACCTCATACAAGCGCACAATGTTGGGATGGGACAGTTTCTCCATAGAGCGAATCTCAGTGGCAAACAGTCTCTGGGAGTGTCTGTCCAGACGCACC
Source organism: Alestes dentex (assembly GCA_037576975.1). Lineage (NCBI taxonomy): Eukaryota > Metazoa > Chordata > Actinopteri > Characiformes > Alestidae > Alestes > Alestes dentex. The sequence continues at coordinate 367 of JBBIGA010144970.1, read as the reverse complement.
TTGTCCAGGATTTTGACAGCGACCCGTTCTTAAAGGATGAGGGAAGAAAAAGAGAGGAAAGGGTTGGATATGAGAAAGAGAAGGAGAGAGAGAAAGAGAGAGAGAGAGGGAGAGGGAGAGAGAGAGAGAGAGAGAGAGAGAGAGAGAGAGAGAGAAAGAAAGAAAGAAAGAAAGAAAGAAAGAAAAGTATGATGTAGAAAGAGATGTGGACAGAGAAAGAGAGAAAAAGAGGGAGAGAGACAGAGAAAGAGAAGGGTGGTGTAGAAAGAGAAGCGGATAGAGAATGAGAGTGAGAGAGAGAGAGAGAGAGAGAGAGAGAGAGAGAAAACACGAGAGCGAGAGAGAGAAAGAATGAGAGGAAGAGGGA
>JBBIGA010144955.1:0-19545 GCA_037576975.1 Alestes dentex | reverse complement strand
CCCCGAAAACCGTTATTAGCTGAAAACCGTTCACCTTGGACAAAACTAATGGGACACATTTACGGCAACGGTTTCAAGCCCATGACTTCTTGGTCCAGAGGCAAGTATCCTACCCAATGAGCTATCACCACCCCTAGAGTGAGCAGACCGGTTTTTGGCCAACAACTCCAGATTATTGGAAACAGCGCGAGATATAAATAAATGGTTTCATGAAATGAACACTGTGACTCGCGAGTCACAATGCCCAAGTCCGAGTCAGATCTCAAGTCATTGAGGGCAAGTCTAAAGTCAAGTCCCAAGTCTCTGTTTGTGTGACTTAAATGTGACTCGAGTCAGAGTCTCAGACTCAAGTCCCCATCTCTGGTTGTTGGCAGCAAAGAACAACACAAATCCCTACACATAGGGCTGGATAGCGCCTCTGTTTTCGTCCATTTTCACGTCTGGTAAATGCGCAGCGTAAGCATGGGATGGGTAGGGCGTGGCCAGTAACAGCATATTTGCATAAACGTGACAGAGCCCTTAAACGGCTCATTTTGAAAGGGCTGAAACTGTCAAGAATAGAGTTGGTGAGATCTCTTTATGAGAGTGATTTTGTGCAAAGAACTTCACGAACATGTTTTGTATATCCCACAGATCTATTATAACTTGTTTAAAGTTATAAAGTTGTATAATATGTCCCCTTTAAGCCTATCACAGTGTCGTTCTTGAGGCATAGAAAATGAAATCACCTGCCAGCTGCTCCATATGGTGGATAACACCTGCAGAGCCACAGATTCCAAAACAGGTCAGAGAGAGCATCTTAATGTAACACATATAGAGGTAAATTCGGAATATATACAGTAAATCCCCACTTATATGCGGTTTAGGAGTCAGTCTCTCATGGATTTTTTCTGAGAACTGAACTAGTAATTGTTCGTGGAAATCCCCGCACATGCACGGAAACCACAGATATCCTAAGCATTTTTTTGCCTCATCCGCCATGCCCCCTCATCTGCGTGCTTGATTGTTTATGTTTGGGTGGTGGTTAGCAAGGCAATCAGAAGCACCTGAACGGAATGAGCCGTGCCCAAACACAAACAACCCAGCACAAGGACGAGGGGGCGTGGCGGACGAGGCCCGGACGTCACAGCCAGCTGTACTCAAAGGCGGGAGATTTGACAGTAGCCAATCCGAGAACATTATTTATTTCTCCATGCTGCTGATTGGCTGCTGCCCTGTGACACATCTGTGGCAGCTGCAGTGCAGAATTACCTCAGTGGAGCGTCTCAAGAGTTCTCGTGTTTTTTGTTTTGTTCCTCTTAAAGCCCTGTATTTTTATTACTATAAATTAAATGAATTTATTACTGTATTTGCCCTGCTTATACCAAAGAAAATGACAGCACATACCAAAGAAAACACCCATTCATGAATTAAAGTCTATTCTATTCTAGTCTATGCAGGGATAATGTCTGTATTTTACATTCTAGCACTGCCAGAGACAGTGCAAACTGTACGGTACGAATATGGGTTTACCTTTACATTTTCTTTAAGGGTAATGTATTAAGCTGAGTTTAAAATAAGGCACAAGGTAGAAAACTTACTTATGATAGAAGGGAAGGTGCAGTTACTGAAGCAACAGTGTGTGTATGTATGTGTGTTTGTGTCATCTGACCTGTCTTCTATATCAGTCCACTCAGTGCTGGGCTCTGGAGTGAAGGCAGACCTGTGGGTGGTGATTGTTTGTTCTGTGTGGAGTTTGGCCATCCTCTTTCTTGCTATGCTGCCAACTGCAAAAGAAATATTTGCCCCAGCTGTGGATGAGATGAAGGAGTCCGTAAAACTACAGCAAAATTTCAGTTTATGCTAGACAGAAACGCTGATGTATTAAATGCATACATCAAAACTTTGCAGCTGTTCAAACACTTTTTTGACGTGCCCAACTAAGGTTGTCCAATTTATATAAGATTTTGTAATATTAGCATACATTAAAGTTAAGACCTTTTTTGCTTCACCTGTAATGATATTCTTACTGAGATATATTTATTGAAGTTTGTTATGGCAGCAATGACACAACAAGCTGATTTTTATAATGCTGGGAATTGGCAGCATCCTTTGATCTGGATCTTGGACATTAAACCAAGCAGACATCAGTCTGTTAGGCTGGATAATTGCACTTCTCCTATCCTTACCCTCAGCACAGGTTGTCCAACCCTTCCAAAAAAAAAGCCAAACAGGACCTCTTAGGACAGTCAACCTGCACCTTCACTGCTCTTCTCCTCTTTACTGATTCCTAGAAGTCAAAGGTGGAAAGTGTCCTGACCAGCTGCATTACTGACAGGTATGGCAGTTGCACTAGAGCTGCTCTACCATCTAGCGTTGCCCGAAGAAAGCCAGCAACATTGTTTCAGACTCCACACACCCCACATTCTAATATGGTAATGGATACAGAAGCATGAGAGTCTGAACCAACAGATTAAAGAGCAGTTTCCACCTTTGTGCTGTGAAACTGCTTTCCCAATATGAAAGCCCCATCATAACACCAATGTTCTACTGGCACATCAGTGAAAAACTTAATGTACCCTCTTTACAAACCTAACATACATACAGTATGTATGTATATGGAAAATACTATATATATATATATATGGAAAACAAACATTTGAAACATTTAAAAGTGAAGCAGTGGGCAGCTGATGATGGTGCCCAGGGAGCAGGATGTGGGGAGCAGTGTGTAGGGACAGTTTATCACTCAAAGGTACCTCAGTGGTGCCACTGGCTGTCCTGACATTCAAACCCAGGACTTTCCAATCACAGGGGCAACTCCCTAACCACCGGGCCACCAGCAAAAGAACACATCTAAATTTCAAATCTACAAAATTGTCATTTGAATATAATATGACATACTTTCATGTTTACTCTGCACAATCTGTGTTACTACTACAGTATGTTACAAGAACAATTGCACACTAAAGATGATCATTGCGACTTTCAGGACCATGGATAGTAACAGGCTGATCAGGAGTCAGTGTTTTTGTCTCTGGTTTTGCCTCACCATCGCTTCAAAAAAACAGTTTCTACGTGAGAAAAAATAGACTTTCTAAATTTTTGTTTGTTTCACCACTATGTGCAAGCAGTTTCATGGAACATGAACACATTATTTCTTGTTTTTCCACAAAACAGTAAAGGCCAATCACATGGACAGAAGTAAGAAATAAGAACTAAACCACTGCATGTTGTTCTTCTATAAATACATAGTACATCTTAGAAGTTAAGAGGATCGGTTCACTCTGTTCCAGGAAAGTAAGCCGTGTTAAGATCAAGGCCGTCTACACTCTAATGTTGACATTCTACTTTGGGAACACTAAAACTATGAAAAAGTCTCTAAGACCATGTGCATTTGCCTCCATGCCATTTCTTAGGAAGACTTTCTAGGAAAGCACTCATGTAACTGTATGGCAGGTGGTCGTTACTGTCAATGCAAAGTGGAAAAACAAACTTAAATTTCTCATGGTTCAAACTTTAAAAAATTAGCACATAAACAAGGCACCATAGTGCATTGCAGGACTTTCACTATCATGTATATTGATCATTAAATAATATAATGATTATTTTGACAGTTCATCAAGTAGTCATATACACAAAATTTATGACAACATTTGACCTCATATCACTGGGGTGAGAGCAGAAATTAGCAATGAGGTGTGTTTTTTCCGGGTGTGTGTTATTTCACTTTTTTTTTTACATTAACGGCTTGAACCGAAAGCCTAGATCAAATAGTTCACCACTGCTGTCTAGCCTCTATTGTCTTGTGCTTAGGCAATGTATATTTATTGTACAAAGTATTGCATTAAAGAGTTGCTTTTCTGTTGGTTGCATTTATTGTATTTATTGTACTTTGCTCCATAGGTTCCAGGAGAAACTGTATTTTGTTCCTCATTCAACACATCTGTGGTGAGAAAGAATCAAGTTGACTTTGGCTTTCACAAATAAGTCATCCATCCTTTAGATGGATCCATCCAACTGCAAATTCCCAAAGATCTTACTCCGAATAAATGTTTATTTCTAGCTCATGGGAACTCATATTTTGTGAGTTACCAGAGCCCTAAACATCACTCTTCTGCTTTTCCAAGCCCCTCTCCAGACCTTGGACTAGTGATCTTAAAGACATGAATGCTTCAGAAAGGAGTATGCCTATTCACAAAACCATTTGTCTACTTTGCTTACAGTTAGGATTTGGGGTTAAGGGCAAGACTGCATTTAGAACAAACTACCTACAATCTGGTGAGTGTATATTCATTTTTATTTGGTCTTAAGTCTAGCTGATAGACTCCAGAATCTATCAAGGTCAAAAATTGTATAATACTTCTCTATTTAACTTTTGGGCTCTGGGAACTGCAGTTGTTTAAATACTTTAATTTGAAATGCCCTGCAACACGAAACTCTCAGTTTGACGCGCTCTTCAAAAGATATGCATTTACCCACAGGTAAACTTTCCTGACACTTCCTGTCAAGTGATAGACCATTGTTCACTACTTTCCATACTGTTTGAAGTTCCCTTCCAACATAACATTTTCATTCCTTCTGGTTTGGAATATCGCTTAAGATGTCTGGATGACGTGTGTAGTTCACTTTGCAAGGAACTACTAGGGTAACTGGAATGTCCCTCTAACAATAAGTTGGACTGATTTCTATGCAGTCTTTACTGACCATCAGAGGGAATGGTCAGGGTTCAGTGTACTGCCTGTAGTGTGTTGCCTAGACAGAGTAATTCTACTGAACTCCCTTATGCTCAGTTTGTCTTAATCCTACTATTCATCATGGGTAATGTCAACATTTCAGCAGAAGCTAAATAAAAAAAAACATTCTTTACTTGCAATAACAGTTAATCATAAAAGATTTTGGACCATGTCCACTAATTGTAAACATTTGACACAAGGTAAATGGAACCTAGTGTTTTCAAACTATGTGTAACATTCCTGGTCGCCTTTTATGTATTATGAAGAACTTTTATTTTGACACTTGGCTATGTATGCCTGGCTTTTGTTTCACGGGATTAGTTTCAGGTGACCAGTGTTTTTTGTGTAAAGGATTAGAGGTTTCGATTGGTTTGTGTGTTTCATGTGTAGGCGTATTTAGTTCAGTTTAGGTTGGACCTCTGGTGTCGGTGCACTGACTTCCTGTTTAGTTTACGTGGTCACTTGGCCTGTCTCAGGTTTTGTTTGTGTTCAGGCTATTGTGCCTTTTTGTTTTGAAAATAGAAGTTAAAGTAAAGAAATGGAATTCTGCTTGTGCGCCTACCTTCGCTGCCTGTACTATGTAGAAATGACAAGAAAATTGAGATATATGATTTTGTTCAAACAGTGAAAACAAAATGAAAAGTACCTAAATATATTGCACATTTTCTGAAAGATCTATTATAAAAGTGTTTCAAGGGCAAATTTACGTAATTTGAAAGTACTTAATGTGTAATAACTTCAGACACTTTATTTGGATATCAACCCCCATTAATTACAGTTGAATTTGTAAGTTTGCTAACTTACAAAAAAATGAACAGTCTCTAATTTATGAAGTAGCTTCATTTTTATGGAGAGAGACAGAATATCAACCAAAAATCAAGAAAAAACATGTTACATAAAAGTTATACATTGAGTTGCATGTCACTGAGTGAAATAAGTGTTTGAGCCCCTACAACCCCGCCGGACTTCTGGCTCCCACAGACTGGCTGTGTGCCCATGTTGCACACAGATTACAATCAGTCTGTCAATTACAGATACTCCTGACCTTAACTCATTATGTGTATAAAGCACACATGTCCACAGAATCAGTTTCTTACATTCCAACTTCTCCACCACCATGGTAAAGAGCTGTAAAAAGATGTCAGGGATGAGACTGTATACCTGCAAAAGGCTGGAATTGGTTACAAGACCATCAGCAAGAAGTCTGGTGAGAAGTTGACAACTGAAATGGAAGAAATATGAAATGACCATCAGTTGCCCTCAATCTGGAGCTCTGTGCAGTATCTTGCCTCATGGGTGTCACGAGGACGATAAGAATGTAAAAGTGAGAAGTGGACGCCCAAGTGTAGCATGGCGGATGAGCCCAGTCGCGGAGACAAACGAAAGAGCTGGTGAACCACGCACTTTACTCTGAGAACGCTCCCAACGGAGTAGAGATTCCCACCAAGGAATCCGCGTTCTCACACACACACAGGACAGGGTAGATAGAGTTTGGAAGGAAGGAGAAGTACTCACGGTACCGTAAGAGAGAGTCGTATTTGGCTTTGACATTTGAATGAACCCTAATGTCTGGGTGTCGGATATCACCAGATTTCCTGTTTATATATCTGGCGTGTGCGTTACTTCTGATGACCTGTGATGTCACGCGTCCTTGTGTGTGTGTGACAGTACCCCCACCCCCCAGGACCGGCATCCGCCGGCCCAGGCTGGGAGGATACCCGGTGACCGTATCCTGTTGGTGCATGTAGCGCATGTTGGCGTGCAGGATGGAGTTCCTGGCCAGGGTCCAGGTCCCGGTGGACCAACTGTTGGGTGGACAGGACCTCAGCCTCCGGCTCTTGGTGTTCAAACACCGGGGGTTGGTACCCGTAGCAAACCTCGAATGGGCTAAAGCTGGTGGCTGATGAGGTGAGTAGGTTGTGGGAGAGTTCAGCCCAGATGAGGTAGCGCCCCCAGGAGCGCTGACTCTCAGACACAAAGCATCGGAGGAAGCGCTCCAGCGGCAAAAGGCCTTCCAGAACCTGGCCGTGAACTGGGGCCCTCTGTCCGAAACGATGTCCTTGGGGAACCCATGCAACCGGACTATGTGCTCGATGATTAGTTCGGCCATGTCCTTGGCCGAGGGGAGTCTGGCGAGAGTCACCAGGTGCACAGCCTTGGAGAATCGGTCCACGATGGTAAGGATGGTGTTGTTGCCCATGGATTCGGGAAGGCCCATGATGAAGTCGATGGCAATGTGGGACCATGGGTGGCGCGGCAAGGGTTGGAGCTCACCCGGGGCTGCAGCGTTGGTGGTCTTGGCGCGGGCGCAAGGACCTGGTGTCTTTATTTATAGGGCTCCACCAAAATGCTCACTTCAGGAGAGAGAGAGTGCGGTTGAGGCCCGGGTGACCGGCCAGCGTGGAGGAGTGAGCACACTGAAGGACTTCTGAGCAGAGGTGTCTCCGCTGGAGGTGGTTCCAAGGCGTGCCCCTGGCTCACTCAATCTTCTAACCCCCACCGGAGAGGAGCTACGATGCAGTTGGGTGGCAGGACAGGTGCAGGTTTCGTCCGGGGAGGCTCGGTCTGGTGTTGCCGGGAAAGGGCGTTGGCCTTGGTGTTTTTTGACCCCGGACGGTAGGAAATGTGGAAGTTAAACTGTTCAAAATACAGGGCCCACCACGCCTGCCTGGGGTTCAGTTGTTTGGCTTGGCGGATGGAGATAAGGTTCTGATGGTCCGTCCAGACCGTGAATGGCTCACTGCTACCCTGGAGCCAGTGGCGCCATTCCTCTAGAGCCCACTTGATGGCGAGCAGTTCGCGGTTCCCTACCCCGTATCGCTGCTCGGTGGGGGTAAATTTTCTAGAGAAGAAACTGCATGGATGCAGTTTCTGGTCTGGACCTCGCTGCGAGAGGACGGCTCCTACGCCCACATCGGAGGCGTCCACCTTGACAACGAAGGGTTTGGTGTGGTCCGGGTGAGAGAGAGAGATGGGAAGGATGATGGGATGATGGGGGGACCAGAAAGCTTGATGACCAAGGATGATGGGGGGACCAGAAAGCTTGGTGACTAAGAAACAAATTTTTTCGTGATGGTCGTCTATTGAAAGGTGGACGAGGGGTGTGCATTTTGTGATGGGGCTGTTTGAGAGGGGCCGACCATCAACGGCTGTGATGTGGACAGGCGAAGTTAACACCTCGGGTTGGATCTTCAGCTGGGTAGCATAAGCCTGATCGATAAAACTCCCTGCCGCCCCCGAATCGACGAAGGCAGAGGTCACGATCCGTTGGTGGCCCAGCTGGAGACCTACCTGGCTAGTGAGGCATGAAACGGTCGGTATGCAGGAGGTGGCGACCTGCAGACCGGGTGAGTTCCTCCCCCTATTCACCTGGCCTGACCGTTTCCCGGATGGAGAGGGCAGATGGCACGATGGTGTTTGGGGGAGGCGCAATAGGTACAGAGGCCCTCGCGATGTACCTAAAGGAAGGTGCGTGGGTTCCCCTGCTCCAGAAGAGTGGGCCTCTGAGGTGGGTGGTGTGGAGGCTCAAGCCGGGGTGGCAGCAGTTAGGGCGGTGTCTGGAAATCTGGTTCTGGGAGCTGGTCTGGGGAAGGAGGAAAGGCGTTGGTCAATGTGCAGGGACAGCTCTATCAGACCTTCGAGTGTGGAGGGGAGCTCTCGGCCGGCGAGCTCGTTCTTCATGCGGCCGGAGAGCCCCTCGTAATACGTGGTGCGGAGCGCGGCGTCGCTCCATGACGTCTGAACCGCGAGGGTCCAGAACTCGGAGGTGTACGCTCTGCTCGCCCTGACGGAGGTGATAGAGCTGTGAAGTGTAGCGTGGCGGATGAGCCCAGTCGCGGAGACAAATGAAAGAGCTGGTGAACCATACACTTTACTCTGAGAACGCTCCCAACAGAGTAGAGACTCCCACATAAAAATCTGCATTCTCACACACACACAGGACAGGGTAGATAGAGTTTGGAGGGAAGGAGAAGTACTCATGGTACCGCAAGAGAGAGTTGGATTTGGCTCTAACATTTGAATGTTTATATACCCGGCACGTGCATTACTTCCGATGACCTGTGACGTCACGGGTCCTGGTGTGTGTGACAATGGGGTGAGGATGATCATTAGAAAGGTAAGGGATCAGCCTAGAACTTCACAGGAGGAGCTTGTTAATGATCTGAAGGCAGTTGGGACCACAGTCACTAAGAATACCATTGGTAACAAACTACATCATAATGGATTGAAATCTTGCAGTGCCGTCAAGGTCCCCCTGTTCAAGAAGGCACATGTACAGCCAACCTTAAGTTTGCCAGTGAACACCTAAATGATTCAGAGAAGGCCTGAGAGAAAGTGCCGGGGTTCAGATGAGACCAAAATCGAGCTCTTTGGCATCAACTCGCTGTGTTAGGAGGAAGAGAAATGCACCATCCCCACACTCAACCATGGAGGTGGAAACATTATGCTTGGGGATGTTTTTCTTCTAAGGGTACAGGATGACTTTGGTGCATTGAGGGGCCATTTGATGGGGCCATGTACTGTAAAACCTTGGACAAGAACCTCCTTCCCTTGGCCAGAACACTGAAGATGGGTTGTGGATGGTCTTCTAGCATGACAGTGACCCAAAACATCATGCCAAGGTAGCAAAGGAGTGGCCAAAGAAGAAGCACGTTAAGCTCATGGAGTGGCCTATCCTATAGAAAATCTGTGGAGGGAGCTGAAGCTTTGAGTTGCCAAACAGCAACCAAGAAACCTAAAGTATTTAGAGAGTTTCTGTAAAGAGAGGTGGGCCAAAATCCCTCCTGAGATGTGTGCAAACCTGGTGACCGACTACAAGAAATGTCTTACTGTTGTGTTTGCCAACAAGGGTTTCTCCACCCAGTACGAAGTCATGTTTTACTTGGGTATCAAATACTTATTTCATTCAGTGAAATGCAAATCAATGCATAACTGTTATGTGACATGTTTTTTCTTGATTTTTGGTTGATATTCTGTCTACCTCATAAGTCAGCAAACTTACAAATTCAGCAGGGGGTCAAATAATTATTTCCTCCACTGTATCTACAAACTACAGATTATCTACAAATTGTTAACAGACTGACTAGTGACCTTGAATAATCTTCAGCCCCTGACCACTACAGCTTCCCAAGCAGCTCCACCACTTCCAATTCACACACCAGAACAGTAGAACTGTTCCTTTATCAGGAATTATAATAAATCAGGAGTTATACCCTCATGACAAAATAAGTAGACCTTAGTACATTGGTAGCATCCTTCAAGTAAATAATGAATACAAAAATCTTTAATGTGTTTAATGGAAATATTTAAGGCATTTTTTAAAAATGTAAGCAATACACTTTACTATGCTGTAAGCAATTCGCGTGAATACATGCCCTTTAACAGAAGTATTGTAGAAGTACAGACGTTTCAGTTCAGAGCAGATAAGCACATTTGAGGCTCCAGAGAAGTGTAACTATCTGAGTGTCCGCTCCATCATCAGAAGATCAGGAGTTCAAATGGTTGTGATCTGTTGCTGAACATATTCTAACTGTACCCTCCCCAGCCTGGTAGCGTCACATGGTAGGAGGAGATCTCGCTAGCAAGTGGGAAATGGCGACATAAAAAAAAATTAATAAAACATAGCTTTCCGCATTTTCATTAATTGTAATTACACTCTATTACACCAGTTTGATTTAAGGGTCTCATGGAACCATACCACTAGACTGGGTGCCACTAGACCAGTGGTCTTCATACCAGTCGACAGGGTGGTCTACTTTCTGGCTCCAACCAAACTTACAATGCACATGGATGCACCAGTTCACTAGACTTCTAGTCTACAAGGCAGAGTCAATACACATGTTTAGGAACAATGTTTCATTGTGGTGTCTGGATATAGCATAATGCCAACAGTATAATAATTAAGTTATTTTAACCAATGGTTTAAAGAGCACAGTTTTAAGCACATGAAGGCTTAGCCTGAAAAGCTTTATCTCAGAGCTTCTAGATAAAGCTCTCACAAGTTTGTCAGTTGTCCTTCCATGGAACTGAACAACCAATTGAATGTCTGTAAGCCACTTTACATTAAGTTCTTTGCAAAATGCTTTTAAATATATAGCCTGTCTAAGACAGTACTACGAAATTACTAAGACAATAAAAACAAATGAATAAATTCATGTTGTAAGAACTTAATTCAGTTTTGCCATTTAGTCAAATACATGTTCATATCTCAACATAAAATTCAAGCAACACTGAAACCTTTCATCACAATTCATTCATCCTCTCAGTGGAGCAGTTTAGAACTTCTAGTCTAGTCTAGTTCCATCACTGAAAATGTTTAACAGATACTCACCACCTTATTTAGATTTAGAAGCTTTTTTAAACCCCAGGGAGCTACAGACAGAACCTGTAAACGCTGTAAACTTACCAGGCTGAAAGAAATCAGTTCAGTCCGTGTGGCTAATAGCGCTGATCAGCAGGAAATTCCAGTGTAACTCCATAGTGTCCCAGCAGTCCGAGATCTCCAACCACACGTTGCACATTGTGCTTTCCTTTGACTTGAGATCAAACTATTTCCCATGAAATCAGTTCTCACTAAAGCTTTCCCTGTTATCCCTCCTCTCTCTCTCGCTCTCTCTCTTTCTCTCTCTCTTGTTCTCTCTCTCTGGGTGAGCAAGGAATAGAGATGAGCAAGGAATAACTCTTCCACCCACTGTCTCTCCCTCCCACTCCCCAACCCCACCCCTCTTAAAGCCCGTCTGACCTCGAGGAAAAAAAGATTGGACGAATGTCCAGTTAGATCTCGTCACAAATAGCAACAACAACAGCAATCACAATTCAGACTACAGTACTGTCCAGTATTTACTACTCTAATATTATATACCTTATTACTGTACTGTAACATTATATACCATACTACTGTACTGCTCAGTATTTAATATTATATACTTCACTATCATACTGTACACTATATACACTTGTGATATATTGTTTTCACAGTATTATCCAGTATTTAATGCTGTAATTCAACATACCTTACTACTGTACCATGCAGTATTTACTACTGTAATGTGAAAGACCGTACTGTCCACAATTTAATATTAATATTAACTGTAACATTATATAATGTACATTCCAGTATTTAATACTGTAATATTATGTACTTCATGTACAGTATTTACTTCTGTATTGTCACAGTACTGTACAGTATTTACCAGTGCAGTACTATATACTACAGTTCTACAGGAATGTACTGAGCACTTCTGTTAGATGGCATGCTTACTGATACGTGTACATTTTCAACAGAGAACAATTCTGCTGATTTAACCACATTGGAAAAAGACCAAATATGTATATACATTGGTAAATACAAAAAGTTACTTGTTGACTAAGATAGTGTTTATTTGGATTAAACAGGCTTTTTGTGCCTTTCAGGCTATATTCATATAAATACCCCCTGAGACACCATAACAACCACCTAGCAACAACCTAACGAACAGCTGGTCACATCATGAAGGATCCTATATATATGATCACACTGTCATGGTGTGACCAGCAGTGTTACTACATAGAAGCTATGGAATCCCATGTCTGGATAAGGTGTTGGTAGTGTTTTTGTATCATTTAGATGCACAAACTGCACATCAAAAATTTGCTTTGCAATGTACAATCACTAATGAATTAAATTTGTTCTGTATATAAACTGCATCATTTTTTTAGACTGGAACTATATCCCCTGTTGTGGTAAGCTCTTTTACTGACCAGAGAGGCAAAGCTCTGTAAAGAAAGATCTGGCCTGTACAGTCATGGCTGGTGAAGTCCTATAATCCTTCATGCTTGGGCAGGTTGTCGAACAGAAGTCAGATCCTCATTTAATCCCCTAATGCTCTTTCTTGGCCTAAGTGTCAGACGCTTGACAGGCAAAGTTCACACCACAAAGACACAATACAGAGAAAAGGGCTTAATGAGAAGCTTAAACATTTCCCTCTTCAGAAATGAGAAATTAAAAAAAGATGAGCAAGGAATAACTCTTCCACCCACTGTAAACCCACATGAGTGAGCAGAACTCAAAACAATTAAGGTGTTCAATTGCCTTTAATATAAAAGTTTGAGGTTTTAGGTTGGTTACAAATATGTATATGTTAGGTGGAGATGGTGACATTAGTTAGCAATTTAATTTTAAAAAGGTATACTTATTTTGGATTTTTACTCAGTTTTCTTCTCAATTTAATCCACCAGTCACACAATACCACAAACACAGGGAAGGTGAAAGCTTACAGCTACTTCCTCTGAGTCACACATCCTACATGCATACTCAGCTGTCTTATATACTGCAGGAGCAGAAACTTGGGAAAATGTGACCACTGGCTGCAGATGACAGGCAGGTCATGCCCTCATCCAACCAAATTGGAAGTCATCATGCAAAGTGGGAATTGGTGGCAGCTAACATTCTGATGTGTTTAAACTGGCCAAAGTATGGAGATGTTTGAATTTGGACAGAGCTGTAACTAGTGTGAAGTTAACCTGCTGAAAAACATCTCAGGAGAGTGAGAGTTGTTTATAGATGTTGTTGAGAAGTCAGCAGTATTTCCACATCAGTGTGTTTATAATTGCTCATATCCCTTGGCTCCTTAAATCGACTGCCTCCTTTGGCACCCCTGAGAGCTCATGTTACTGAACATGGCCTGGTTTCCCAAAAATGCTGTACTGTGAAGATAAACGATTGATTGTACACTCTCAAGTTTTGGGACTTTTTCAGGCAAAAAAATAGGTGGATCTACAGTTAAAAAAAAAAAACAGTTATCTTGTGACCACACATTTAATTACAACTGAATGAAAAATATGAATAATTTTAAACATCCACAAGTAGAGATGTAAACAAATTCAGAGTACACTGGAGTTTAATGTTAAGTGGTGTATTGTAGAGAAACAACACAAATATCCTTACAGTGGTGCTAGTAGAAACCAGGAGTTGTGATGTCTACTATACAAATATGGCCAGTTAACCAAAATAGGTCTTTGAATGTCATGTTCATAATCAGAAAACTATGATAAATCTGAAAAAAGAGAATATTTTTTCCAAACATCCTGTATGTAAAGCTCTGAATAATAAAAAAATAAGCCAAAGCACTCTCCAAACTATGGTAAAACAACATCTTAGACATCAGATAACAATTTCATATCTATTTAATATAGTAACTTTCTGTGAGGTAGCTTAGTCTAAGGCTTTAAATGTTTCAGACATTTGGTTCCATTCAGCACCACTGTGAACAACTCGGCTACACTGACAATCCCCTAGGACCAACTTGGGCTAAATGTCTTGGTCAAGAACATAATGAATACAGCCTTCAGAGTGCAAACCTCTGTAGCCCTGACTTTACAGTGTGGTTTACATTAATTGTCTGTTCTAAAATATTGTACCTAGTTACACAGATAAACTGCACTGCCAAAAGTATGTTGTCCCCTGACCATCATACCCAATGTGAGCCTGTTGAACATCCGAAACCATGAGCATTACAATGAAGTTACAGCTTGTTGCCACAAAGGCGAAGTTACAGCTTGTTGCATAGAAAGGCATATAAAGCTTATAAAGCCCAAACCCTGTACAACAGCCCCAGATAATTATTCTTCCTCCATCAAACTTCACTGTCAGTACTACATATATACTGGCATCTGCCAAATACAGATGGGTCCATCAGTCTGCCAGCTGGTGAAAAGTGATTCACAGTAGCACAGTCCTACAATTAGAAAAAATAGGTGTCCTAACAGAAATAGCGTTTTAATTTTTTTTTACTTTTATGGCCCAAACTGAAGGCCTAGCTCTAATAGTCATGGTGCCGATAATTAATGACATTTTAGCTTTTTAAAGGAAAAACGCTCATGGAGTTTTCTTTTTTCTGTAGATAATGCTATCTGTGAAAGGTTAGACTGTGATACTTCCTACCTAGCATGCCAGAAAATGAATCCTGTTATTGGCCCACAGATGTACAAAGAGCAAGCCTTGAAAACAAAATGTAATTAAAAAAAAAAGAAGAATTAATAGATAAGAGTAGCAAACATTTAAAAGTAAAATGGTCTTTTTTGACATTCACATGTGAAATCATTCCTGCACCAAACCCATGACGATACAATGCCCAGGGAGCAGTGTGTGGGGACAGTACTTTGCTCAGGAGTACCTCAGTGACACCACCATTTACCAAGTGAAGCAGTCTGGGGATTAGAGCCCACAACCTTCTGAATGCATGGGCAACTCTCTCACCACTAGGCTACCAGCTACCCCCTGCTTGCTTTTTAAATGTACATACAATTTTATTGAAAGCCCTGAAAATGACAGACATGTGTCTTATGGTTCTCAAACCTCAGGTTCCACGCTGGTGAAATAACTCGCTTTGAGGTGTGGACTGTGAAAATCTAAATTCTGTAGTACAAAGTGTCCTGTGGTCGTCAATGTGTTTTTAACGCCCCCTACTGGAGGTATTGCATCCACTGACACACAAGCGCGATGGCAGCACTTACCACTTAACCCTTCCACGTTCAAACTGGTCTTTATAAAGTAATCTCAAATCACTTTCATGGCACATGGTGAGACTCAAGCTTTCACCTCTGTCTGAGTTCATGAACACTCACGTGCTTGCTCACCTAGAATCACTGATAATGTTCTGCAGTGCTCAGCATATGTTTAGCCTTACAACAAATGTCATCAAATTCCCTGCTGAGTCAGATTCCTGCAGAACAGAGAGTGTGCACAATGTACTGTACTGTGGCCAGCAGAAAATGAAGTGTATTGAGGGGAAAAACGAACAAATAACTGACAAATATGTTATTTTTTTATTACAAATGTATAGCAATTTGGACTAAGTATAGAGTACAACTCCAAACCACCACTTGTAAACATTTGTAATTAGTAAGTGACTTCAGCAGTAATTTTATTTACTTATCTGGCAGTAATTTTATTTATAACCACCTCTCTCACTGACCACATAATTTGTTGTATATAGCATAGGGCATATAGTACAGAGTATTTCTGATTCTGATTAATTGACAACAGCAGAAAAAAGTAAACCACAGCAAAAGCCTGTGCCTTCTTTTGGAAAGGTAATATAATGGTGTAATGAATGCAGACACAGGAAAGACTGCTGTTGTAGAAAGGCAGAGGACATTTGAAGGTAACAGACCCAGATAGGCAGTAACCTAAGAACTGTTATATATGAGGCATATGCAAGAGACCTTCTCACACAGAAGATGTTTTAAAAATAGCTCAAGTGCATGCTCAGCATGTTTCATTACTGCCCTGGCTGTACATTATTTATAGCCTAAATTGTATTGTTGAGCACTAGAACATGGAAATAGAAAAAGCCCTTGTGTGATACACTGCCTCAACAAAGATAATAAAACAACTCCCACAGAACACAAGGGGTATTGAGACTTTTATTATGACAACATTTTAATTAATATATTTAGTCTTATTCCGGTTCTCGCTCATTCATGAAACCATAGGGAAAACAATGTCACACCTAGAAGCTGGAAAACTCCAAATGTTATTACAAACTAACACATTTCAGCACACAGGCCTTCAGTGGGGTTAAAGTGAGATTAATCTAGGACGGTTTAAATACACCATTGTTTAAAAATCAGCTAATAAAGTAGCTTCGCTCCCACAAACTTGCACCATACAGTTACAACGAAGGAACTACTCCTAGTCAAGAGGTGACAAATAATGAAAAGGCTGCTTGCATCTGGCAAAATGAACAACTCCACAAGCATCATACAAGAAACACAGGAATCATATGGAGCTCTTTTATCATTGTTGAACTGTAATGTTGTGCCAAAAAATCACTTCTAACAATTCTACACTTTTCAAATGAGCGATGTTCATTTGAGACTCCAAAACAAAGTAGGGACAAAATTAGGAACAAAGAGGGGATAACCTGAAAGCAGCTAAACACACCAGAGGATCTTCCATAAAGATGGTAAAGTTGATCTCCAATGATCAGAGGAAAATGTCCACAGAGAAAAACATAGGCCACTGTGGAATTGGAAGTGCTTTTGTTGTTCTACCAGTGCATAAATCAAGAAATAGAGAAAAGAAAAACAGTCTGTTCATGCCAGAATCCTATGGGTGAGGTAGCTATCCTATGGCCTTGACTTTGCTGAAGGAGATTCTAGATTCTTCATAGTTAGGGAACTGCTTTCTAGACTCTAGATTCTTCATAGTTAGGGAACTGCTCTGTCCAAGATCACAAAGCCCTGCAGTGAGTGATCAGAGTGGCAAAATGTTGCACCAGATCGGCTCTGGCCTCCCTGCAGAACATTTACATCAGTCGTTGTAATCCAGATTATTAAGGATTCTTTCCATCCCAGCGACTCTGTATTCTGCCCGCTGACTAACAGTTCTGCAGACTTGTGGCCAGGACTAAGAGACTCAAGAGGAGCTTTAATTTTCAGGTCATACGGCACCTCAACAAGGACATGTCTCACATTCACCAAACAGCACTCCAGCCATAATGCCCTCTCCATCTATTATTTTTGCTACAAATTACATGACCATTCACCATTTGCACAATGACAATGTGCACATATTCTATTTTTTATCTGCTGTAAATATTCAGATACTTTTAGTCCATAATTTGTATATATTGTTATATTTATATTGTTTACATTCATGTTTATTTGTCATATTATTCTATTTTTATTGTATTTTCTAGTTGTTACATTTCACTGCCTGTTGTACGCATGTAACTGTGTATGTGATGAACATCTTAAATCTTGAATGTAGGCAACCTTCATCTCCTGTCATTCATTATTAATTACTACATGCCATTTTAATTTTTTTTACTGTGCTGTCTGGAGTTGACAGAAGACGACGCACATGAATCCCCTCACCTGCCCCCAAGAGGATTGTTTCTTCTGCTCAGAGGGACTTTTCCCTGGCACTACTGCCTCTGGTTTGCTGACTGGGTGATGACTGGACTCTGCAGACTTACTTTGTGATAATGTCTGCTGTAAAAAGCTGTTGTGAAAATAAATTTGACTTGAATATGCATAGTAAGTATTTTGTATTCAAGTTTGTATAAAACACTGAAGGTCTGTACTTTTCATATTTATTTTTTACAAGTTCACTTAAGGGATATGAAATTACGTTTTGCTAAGGAAAACATTTGACCAGACTGAAGCAAATGTCTCTTGTTTTTTCAGCCGATCTCATTGTCTCAAGGAAGAACTACAGAGGTTTTAAAATGTCTTTTTTTGATTTTCTAACACATTGTGGGTCAGCATGACTAGGTGACCTCTCTCTCTCTCTCTCTCTCTCTCTCTCTCTCTCTCTCTCCCTCTCTCTCTCTCTCTCTCTCACACACATACACACACACACCTTCAGTTGTTAACTGATACATTGGTGCTTGAGTCAACAGAAAGACTGCATGCCCCTCCATAGCACATGTGTATCCTCTTGGGTACAAAAGCACATTGTTAATTTATTGGAGTCTACACATGCTGAAAGGTAGAAATGTTCAGCCAGCAAGAAAAAAACAACACAACATGTTGTAGACCTGCTAAAATCTCCATAGATAGTGTTCAGAGTCCTGTTTTTTTTTTTTAATTAAATCTAATGGTTAGTAATGGTGCTTTGTTTTCCTGCTGGGTTGAAATCACAATGTAAAAGATTCTAATTGTTTAACAGATAACTTCTAGACTTTTTTGATGATTTTCTAAAGGTGACCTGAGTTACTTTTAAGTCCATGCCCTTAATGATTCTGATGGCCTTTTTCAGTAAGGTGAACTTCTAAGTTGCAACAATTCAGTAACTGTGTTTTTACCTGTTTGGTGACTTACATTGATCAATTCCTCCAATACCAACATTGTTTTTTCTACCTTTGTTATGATACTTGAAAACATGACCTTCAAAGCCAGCATATTTATGTCACAGTGCTAGTGTCTCTTTACCAAGAGTAACCATACTGATACGATAACATCACAGTTTCCTGTTCCATCAGGACACACCTTTCCTGCCTCGACATGGATGTAATCAAACTGATGTTAAAGCTCTGGTCTACTTTTTTTCCAGGACTATCTCAACCCTGGTCCTGGAGTTACCCTGCCCTGCACATTTTATTGTTTTCCCTGCTGAGTGAGGGTCTGGGCGTAAGGTGATTAGTTGGACCAGGTGTGTTGGAAGCCATGAAATCACTCAAAGGAGAACAGGAGCTGGCTTTGAAGCTTGGGCGCTTCTGTACTATGTGTTCTACAAATCATGTGCGTTTAACTTTCTCTCTGGCTTTAGAAATGAGGATAATTGTAATTAGAATACCAGATACCTACGAGTCCCGCTGATAAACAGATCTCAATTTCTAGCTAATAAAGTTTGAGGTGGCTTCTTAGATTCTTCTTCAGGATAAAAAGTGTAAAGTTCTACAGCAACACAAATGCGTGTGATGCATACATATGTGTGCACATGTGTGTTGCGTTAGGTGAATGCACTGTGTGGATTCTGTTGCAGGGCATAGTCATTGCATGGTTGTGTAGTTGTGTGAGTGGCCTTATTGTTAGCAATATTAGCCTTGGTGTTGTGTGGGCAAAGTGTGCACAGCCTAGTAGACTTGGCTTGAACTCATAGAATGTTCTGTGTATCAGCTCTGGGCAGGTAGCAGTCCTATTATACTGTATTAATATATTTATTGAATTTAACAGTAGTAAATTCTTATTCTGCAACATATCCTTACTATTAGAATGCAGTTCTAAACATTTTAAACCATGTTAACTTAAAGGGGACATATTAAACCTCTTTTTAAACAAGTTATAATAGGTCTATGGGCTATACAAAACATGTTCATGAAGTTCTTTGCACAAAATCACT
>JBBIGA010144926.1:0-19547 GCA_037576975.1 Alestes dentex | reverse complement strand
TAGATAAAGGAGTTCCAACCACTCAGCATTCAGCACCACCGGTATACTGATCACCGCCTGATCATCTGGAATCATCTTCACCTGTTTCTTCACTGGTTCAGGACTTCAGTTAGATATGCTTTGTTCTGCTTGAATGATTCATACGTAGGTCACAGTGTCTTAACAAACTAAAAACATTCCTCTGAAACTGGTCAGATTCAGGGACTGGACTGAAAATGAGAGTCTTTGAAAGTCTTTCAAGAAGCCTAGAGAGCTATTCCTCAAGAAAGTGGCTTTTGGAAAACAAAATATGAAAAAATATGCAATGTTGTGGCGAGCGTGAGAGAGAGAGAAGACGAAGACATGCTGAACTTCAAGCAGATGTCTGTTTTATTTTTCAACTTTGCAGCCTTCAAATACAGACACAAAAGGATGTACTGTGCCCCCAACTGGCATAGCCCAGTGTTACACCCTGCTACAACACAGCAGCTCTCACTCACCATTCACCCTTCTCTGCCAGCTAACTCTCTGGAGGAGGGTGAATGGTGAGAAACGGATCAGACACACACACAAAGCAACACATAATCACACACAATATAACACATAATAACACATAATACACATATAATCCCCCTCAAACATCCCCCAAAACACAAGTAAACAGGCCAACTGGCCACTCTTGCTGGCCCACAGGGGCTCAAGGGAGCCAGTTGGACTGCTGGCTCGTCACACAGCCCCCTCCGACGGGGAGCGCCGTCCTCAGCCACCCCACAAGTCCAATAGAAAACCCTTTAGACGAGCCACTCGAGGAGCTCTCCTGGCTCCCTCCAGTGGCTGTCCAGTTTTTGGTTCTGCCCCTTTTTCCGGGAGGGGCAGTAAATCCAGACCCAGTCCTGCCCTCAGCTGCACACATTGTATGCCCATTTCTGTCGGGCTGTGGCTGCACCCTGACGCTCTCTCGCTAGCTCGTGCACTGACCTCATTCGTGCCTGGCTTAGAGTCAGATCGCTCACCTGCTCATGCTGCATCCTCTCTGAGTCCACCCCGGTCACCCCGTCGGTCGTGATAGCTGCACTCACGGGTGGTGCAATAGTGCGTCCAGATTACAATGCTGCTGACCTAGTCTGTGCTGCACCTCAAAGTCAGCCTCCTGCAGTACCCCTAACCACCGTGCGAGCTGCCAGAAATTCCACCCGCACAGGTACTGCCGAAAGTGGCGAAGGCTCTGGCTCACTGCCAAGAGTTCTCGTCGCGTCACGCAGTAATTTTACTCCAGCTGACTCAACACTCCGCTGTAATACGCTACTACGCACTCCCTGGCTTCCGTGGCTTGTGATAGGATCGCGCCGACACCTACATCGCTCGCTTCTGTGTCCGCTATAAAAGGTTTTGTTGGGTCCGGGCTCATAAACACCGGAGCCTTCCCTAATGCCTCCCGCAGCTGTGTGAATGCGGCTTCACACTCCCCGGACCACCTGAAAGCTCGCACTTTCTCCGTTAGACGATGTAGTGGCTGTGCAACCGTCACGAAGTCCCTCATGAAACGCCGGTAGTACACAGCTAACCCCAGGAAGCTATGCACCTCTTTCACGTTCCACAGTGTTGGCCAGTCCCGCATGGCCTCGACTTTAGCCAGCTTGGTGGCTACCGCCTCATTACTTACTACGTGCCCCAAGAACGCAACGTCTCTTTTAAACAGTGCACACTTCTTTGGGTTCAAACGAAGCCCTGCCACAGGAATGGCCCTGAGCACCTCTTCAAAGTTCCGCACCGCTCCCTTGAAGGTCTTGCCGTGTACCAAGATAAACAATGCATTTTGTCCACGGCACCTGGTTAAGCACTCACTCCATGAGTCTCTCAAACGTGGCCGGACTATTGGAAAGACCAAACGGCATAACCCGGAAATGCCATTACCCTTTGCCTGATAGTGAAAGCTGTTTTTGGTCTAGCGTCCTCAGCTAACTCTACCTGCCAGTAACCGTTACGTAGGTCTAAAGAGGTAAACCACCACGAACCCGCAATGTAGTCTAACGCATCATCCATTCGAGGAAGGGGATAAGAATCTTTCTTTGTTACCGCATTCAGGCATCGGTAGTCCACACAGAAACGCCAACTGTCGTCCTTCGTCATCGCCCAGGGGATGTCGGATGGTTCGATCACCCCTGTGGCTGCCATCTCTTTGATTTTCTGCCATCTCTTTGATTTTCACTCTTCGTCCTTTGCCACAAACAGGTCCACGTTTCGCATCAGTAGCAGTTTCAGCTCAGCTCTCTGACTCTCAGTGAGCCCCGCGCTGTCCCTCTGCAACAGCTCCCGGACCACCTGTCGTGTCTCATAGGACGGCCACTCTTGCTGGCCCGCAGGGACTCATGGGAGCCAGTGGGACTGCCAGCTTGTCACAATATATAAATACAGTATAAAATAAATTGGCATGCTATGGGGTCCAGAATAGGAAGAGCTTCCTCCCACCTGCTGCCCAGCAGTCCAGATCCTCCTCCTCGTCCTCAGAGCTACTGAAACCATCCAGTAACTCGGTTATAGTGAACCAACTCATCTCTGTCGGCTCACCCCAAGGCTGGGTCCAGCCTACCACACTTGGGCTCATGGCGAAGTCTGCTGCGCCTTTGTTCTTGATCTGTCGATCTGTCACATACTGGCTGGGTTCGCTCAGGCAGGAGGCACAGACACAGACTTCCATTACTGTTTCTCTTTTATTCTACATACAAAACAGAAGAAGGCTCGACAAACCTTAGAAGGCTCGACAAACCTTAGAGATGGGTGTGGGTCAACAGACAACATAAACAGTGAAAAGATGGAACTTAAATATAAACCAAACATGGATTGCCTTTAACTAAAACACAAGACACCTGCTGTGCTCATCATGAGTTAATAACCCCAGTCCTTCAACATAAAAGTCCCTAAACTTAAACCACAGTGGCCTCTAGTGGCCACTGACTGGGGATGTCACACTATACACTATGGGAACTTTGGCAGGAACCAGGTTCTTTGGCTAGATTAGACAAAGCTAAGAAGGGTTTGCTATTTAAAAAAAGATTACTATATATTGAAAATAACCTTATCACCATTGTTAAATATAGTAAGGATGATGCTTGGGGCTATTTTTCTCCAAAAGCCCTGGTAACCTTTTTAGGATACACAACCTCGTGGACTTCACAAAGTAACAAGAAATTTTGAAGGACAATCTGCCCGGCTCTGCCAAAAAGCTCATTGGCAAATCTTTTATTAGAACAATGATTCAAAAACTATGCTAAAATCCATGCAAAAATGGTTCAGTGAGCACAGAAGAAAATGGCCAGGCCTCAGGTCTTTTGAAGTTAACGCCATTAAAGACCTGCCTGGTTGAAGTTAAAGAGGACAGAGGACATACTGTACATGCATTACAGGAGCAGACCCTCTGTTGAATGGAGACTGCCAACAATAGTGACACTCTGTATCAATGGTAAAGATTTTCAGGCTAAATTTTCTTAGTGTTACAATAAAAGTGTAGATGTTGCAGAAGCATACATGCTGTAGCACACCTATTCTACTAATTAATGTACAGCTTTTGACATTTCACATGCTTTAGGATGCCATTTTGGGTGCATTCAAAAGTGTGAAAATGTTTTTTTCCCCCATAGAATATCACCACACACTGAAAACCAATGGAATACACTCACAAGATTTTCTTTGGTTAAACACAAGGTAAAAAAAATACACAATTTTGGCCTGTGTGTGTATGTGAGGAAAGGTGGGGCTTAGCAATTCGGTCTGTTTGTCTCTAAGAGAACACCACACAGCTGTAGGGAGAAGTTTGCAGGTTTTTACATGCGAGAAATGTGCTGCCCATGCACTTTTAGGAAGCAAATGTTTGCGTATCTTTGTTCAAAGTTCAGCAGAGTGCTCAAACAGTGGGAGTATGTTTGACCACAGGACTCTCCAGGAGCTCCATGCAGGTGAAACAAACACACCGACCCGTTCATCTCGCCCCCTGTAATCTTCTAATCTAGGGT
This sequence comes from Alestes dentex, assembly GCA_037576975.1. Classification (NCBI taxonomy): domain Eukaryota; kingdom Metazoa; phylum Chordata; class Actinopteri; order Characiformes; family Alestidae; genus Alestes; species Alestes dentex. The sequence goes on along the minus strand of JBBIGA010144926.1, from coordinate 15,558 downwards.
TATCAAACCCCAGGGATGGAGTGTCACAGAACTGCAGATGTTACCATTGTTCCTCATTAAACACACCTCTCTCAGCTCCTTAGCTAATTAAAGAGACCTTCATGAGGTGAATTAGGAGGGTGAGAAGATTAAGAAATCTCACTACAAATCAATACATGCTGGGAGAAAAATCTTTGGTTAAAGCAGACATCAGTAAACATGCTGTGCTGTGGAATCTCTGCAGATAGCTCTACATATCTGTAAATTATTTAGTCTTTATTCAAACACATTTTTGCACACCAACTCACCTACAATCATGGATTTCCATAGAAAAATTATGAAAAAAATATTAATTCATGCAACCATGTAAAATTCCTGAACATTTTAACTTATGAATGATCAAAATTTGCCCTATCATGTTATAAATTGTATCTTAGATTGATCATTCATTTCAAAATGAATCAACTGAAATTATAGTTAATTTTATATCAATCAATTTCATGTTAACATTTTCCTGCAGTAGGAATTTGTAACAAGCTTTCATGCTTGAAATGCCATATTTCAATCTGTTTTCACACTCTGTTTTTTTGTTTTTCCTTTCATTTTTCTCAAATAAAAGCTGTATTATTACTCCATTTACTAATTTAGGCCATAAATGCATGCACAAGTGTTTTGTTGTTGGTTTAAATATGTGATGATAATTTTGGAAGTGTTTTGTTGGGAGTTGTGTTTGCAAGGGTGACCTATTGTCAGTTTTGATTGTTACTTGTTACAGGTGGTCCTAACTTCTTCCATAAACCCCACCACGCGACACTAGTATCAGAAGACGTAGCAAGAGTGTGACCTCAAAAATGATGGAAAGAGTCATCTAAAGACACTGAGGGAACTGAGGCTGGAGGGGGACAAGAAGATGCTATGAATAACCAGTCTGGGGAGAGCAGGGGAAGCAAACACACTTCCAAAAATGGAGAAAGCAAACTGCAAGCCTCCATAAAGCACCAGATAACCACAGGATAGCCCGATGTCTCCTGAAGACTCAGGGCATGTTCCTTTTCTGCAAGACGGTCACCTATAAAATTAGTCAACCAGCAGTGGTCGATTGGGCAGTGTGTGTAGTGGCAGAGGGAAGGATTGGCGATGAAGCGATGACGTCCTGAGGGGTAGTTTGCTGAAGAGAATGCTTTGGGTACTGTTAGGACCACATGCTCCTGGTACAGGCCACAAGCCTACACACTGAGTTGGGCCTGTGGAAATATACCATACTACAGTTAGGGCTCTGCAATACTCTACCTGCTTTTGAGAGCTTGGAAAAAATCCTAAAATGTGTGCACCCTACCTTGTGTGTCTACTAGTTGGTTGATGGGTTGGCCATCTATTTTGAATATTGAAACAGATCTGCAAGGCCTAAGGAACTGTTCAAGTGCATCCACCTGCCAAGAGGCCTTCAATATTCTGCGGGAGTGTCTCAGCGACGCCCTGGAACTGCGTTTCCAGAGGTGGTGAAATCCTTCATTTTGGACCCCAACACAATTTAAAAGGGCATTGGTGTATTGCTTGGGAAGCAGAACAAGAAGTGGCAGTGAATGGTAGCCTTCTTCAGCATAATCCCTAAGATAGCAACAACTGTGTTATGCAGTCACTCATGTAGAACTCCAAGAGAAGGGCTAGTGACCACTGGTCTGCAGGAACACTTGTCCATTAAAGACAAATGTTGACCATTTATGAAGTTTGAATAGAAGAAAATCACCAGCATACCTGAGCACACCTGCACAGATCAGGCTGGGTTTAATACAGACTTTATCTTACAGCTAAACTCCAAGTCTGATCATGAAGGCCACTGGTAGAAATGTGTATTATGCAGTCCTGAGGCGTGTATGAACTACACATGGTATGTAGCAGAGCCTCGAGGTGGGAGTGAGTGTATGTGTGTGTGTGTGTGTGTGTGTATGTGTGTGTGATTGTGTGTGTGTGTGTGTGTGTGTGTGTGTGTGTGTGTGTGTGTGTGTGTGTTGGTCTCTAGTGATGGTCCTGCTGCCCCCCGTGGGTTCCTCTCCCCTTCTGTCCTCCTCCTCGTCTCCCTCGTCCTCTGTGTCCGTGTCTCTCGGTCAGTGGAGCGCCGGACTGTCTGTCCATCACCAGCAGAAGGCTGGTGATGGACAGAGACAGAACTTCACCAGACCTGAAGAGGTTTTCTCCAGACACCACGTGTCTCAGAGCCCTCTTATCTTTGCCACGCCCACTGCTTGGTTACTGTTACTACACAGCATAAACTTACTCTGGACTGAGGTACCTGGACCTAGTTATGGTTGCTAGGCAATGAGTGGACATAAGGGGCGGGGTTTATCAAAATCTGTGATCTGATTGGTTCGCTTCCATTTAAAAGTTCAACACATTCTTCTCAGATCCACCTTCATGTGTTTTTTTCCTTTAGGAACCGTCAGGAGTTCAGTTCACAAAGGAAAATGTGGTGTTTGTAGGTTCTGGCTCCTTCAAAACATTTAACACATCAACAGGTGATCATCTCAGATCATCTGCTGCTCCTCTCACACACTCACTCAGAGGTTGGCTGTTCGCAGTCTCAGTCTGGACCAGGTCAGCGTGAACTGCAGCTCTGGAGGCTTCAGGCTGAGCTTCAGCGTCCACTTTCCTGAGCATGTCTTTTTCTGCAAGGAGGAGAATTTAGTGTTAGATGTGATTTGCTGTTATTTGTTGAAATCTGTCTGTAGGTCTGGATGTTGGAACACAAGGATGTGTGAGATGATCTTTCTTGGACAGACTAGTGCTGATACTGAGCTGCTCTTCATTCCTGCACAGGTTGATGGAAAGTCCAGGTGTGTTTGTATCCTGGAATCTTTCTTTTCTTTACTTACCCACAGACTGCTCATCCCTGGCCTCAGTCTCATGGAGGTGAGGATGCTCTCCATCTGTTTCAGCCTCAGCTTCTGCTTCCTTCACCTCCAGCTGGTTTTCTGCTGTAGTATGAATTCAGAGAAGTTCAGGGAAGAACTCACACAAGCAGTTGATCAACTGTTTAATGGACATCGTGACATTTAGCAGCCATTTTCATTTCTCACCTGGAGGACAGCTTTCAGGAAGATCCATCTCTTCCACAGTGACAATCAGATGTTTATCAGGGATGGCTTCATCAGCACCATCATTTATCTTCCTCATTTCTCTGGAACCGCCACTGGAGTTTGCCACTGCCTCCTTCTGTGTGTTGGTTTCTACTAAAGATGTCAAAGGTATCAGCAGTTACTATTAGGCACCATAGTTTCCACCCAGCAACACTTTAGCAACCACCAGAGATGGCATAGAAACCTACCAGCAACTTGGATATCCTAGATAACACTTTGCAGTATCTTAGTAACCAAATGGAATACAACAGCAACCACTTGGCAACACCCTAGCAACTGCTAAAACACTGCCTTTTGAGATTTTTGGTAAAATGTTCAGCAGTTCTCCAATGGTTTTAAACAATCTGTCTATGAGCAACCCACACATTTCTTCTTTCAATTGTTAGGTTGAACAAGGTTTACAGACATTTAGTAAATCCCTTAGATTGGCTGCTTGGCATCTTCAGGTAAATCCACCAGAGAATCATCTTCTGCTTTTTTTTAAAAACACCATCAGTTTTGTAGTTTTATCATGTAATCAAAGCAGCTAATCATGTTCTGTTCTCACCTGGACATGAGCTGTTGGGTTTAATGTCCAGCTCCTCAACACCCATCAGTTTTACCATCAGTCTCCTTATGAGATGTTTTTTGGCTCTGGCCCAGGCCTTGTTCCCTGGAAATCTCACCTTTGATGGGTTATTTCCTGTATGAACATGAATAAATATCAGTATACGCATGATCTTTCCAGGGTGTTTCCATGCCTTTCGTCCCAGGACTGCTGAGATAGTCTCCTCACAACACTGGCTCTGGCCTTGTCTTCAGGAGAAATCCCTTTCAGCCTGTTGTTTCCTGTTATAACAAATAATGAATAAATATCAGTAGTCTGGTGACCTCTCCAGGGTGATTTCCTGCCTCTAAGTCTCCTAGGACAGGCTCCAGAACCCCCCGCCACCCTGATTAATACAAATGGATTAGATGATTGATTGATGTATGGAAATATTTAAGTGTTCCAGCTGGGTTGTTATTATCGTATCTGGGTTCATTTCCATATAGTAACAGTTCTGAAAACATTTCACAAACCAAGAGGGGTTTTCCACAGTCGAGTCCATATTCATCAGCTGCTTGATGGCCTCAGCATGTTATGCTCTTATCAGTAAAGCCTTGCTGCTTTAGTGTAGACAACCCTGTAGCTGAGCAAGCTTGCAGTTCAATTCAAAACCAGGCTTTAATGGTCATGTCCTTAACAAAATGAACAACTTCAAGTGCAGTGCAAACTAGCAGAACTGCACAGTGGACAGTCGGTGTAATACACCTGTCAAATCTAACACCTTACTTTCACTTTGCTGAAGAAAAACATCAGCTTGAACAAGTGCAAATGTTTCTGGAGTGGCCTAACTTAAGCTAAACTAAACAGAGGGGCTAAACTCCAACGCCTAAAACAAGTTAAGGACATCGCCTTCAATTGGCCCTTAGTCTTTTCTGTAGCATTGCACAGCTTCATTCTGTACCAAACTGTAATAGTTAATATTGTTACATTTCTCTTCTTTGGTGTGGGTGCATAAGAGAAAATACTTATAGGGTAAGGGTGGCTAAGGTTTATGCAGGTCAGGCACACACACACACACACACACATACATGTACACAAACACTCATACACACCTATTTGTTTTCATCCTTTGGCAAGATGTGAGGTCATGCCAATGTGATCCTTTAGTAGGGTAACAAATCAAATCATTTTTATCTGATAATGTAAGTTAATGAAAATCATTCATGTCATTTTGGAGTGTTTCTATAAAATTTTATTTATATTTGATGCAGGAGTGGAGCAGCATGTAAGTGTGAGAGCCCAGAATGTTTACTAAACAAACTAGAAACAAAGTCCAAACATAATCCAGAAGACCAGGGGTTACGCAAGACACAAGATGGCATTAAAAGGTTTAATGAGGGCATGAAATAAACAGCACAGTGTTAACAGGCACAACGGATAATGATGTTTATAAAGTATTCAGAGTCCACAAGGTGTTTTACACATGGTTAACCATAGTTATTTATTTGAATACTTATCAGTTGCAAAATTCAGAGAAATATTATTACATTACCTGGTAAGCTTATTATTTATGCATACTTACACAAACAGTACTGTGCAAAAATGCACCTAAGCAATTTTTTAAATTTTGCTTGTAAAATGACCACATAGCATTAGACACACACAGACACACACACACACACACACACACACACACACACACACATATACAACTGGGCCCTCTTTCAGCAAGCGGGTTTAAAATCGATACTCAGGGTTGAGTAACCCCGAGCTGTCCAACTTGGAGTATTCGGTTTCAGAACGGCTGATAACAATGAGTTCAATCAGCGCGGAGTTGCTTTAACTCCAAGTTAAGCGTGCACCAGGATACATAAAGCCCTGATTAGTGGAGCACAGATTACGCGATTCACCATGGAGACGGAGGGAAAGAAGGCGCGTTCAGTGTGTTTCACATCGCTTGAAGTAGAAATTATAATGGCAGCATATGCCGATTACAAACACATTTTGCACAAAAAATGTAATACAGCCTCAGCTGCAAAAGAAGTGGAACTTGCATGGCAAAAAATAGCCGACAGAGTCAATGCTTGAGTGTTAATTTAAACATTGATCTAGGGTTTTCCACCCATTTAACACGTTAATATAATATAATATAATATGTGTGTTGTGCGTAGGTGCAACCCAACAGGCCCCAAACATACGTGGCAGCAAGTCAAAATTAAATATAAAAATATACTCCAAACAGGTAAGGTGTAATTGTATTATAAGCCATAGTGCTTGGTCTGTTTGTCCTATGTAAATCAATTGCATTTGGAGGCTACATTATTTATTTTATTTCTGTAAGCACTTATTGAAATTATCTGAGCACATTACAAGTACATATTTGCTTCCTCTGTATGTTCAAATGTGACCTGTTAAAGCCAACAGAAAAAAAGAGGAGGCCCGAAAAACAGGTGGGGGTCCTCCATGACCACCACTCACAGAGGCTGAGCAGTGGGTGCCCTGTGGCTGAAGGCATCTCCGCAGGGACGCCCTCCGAACCATACACCCCTCAAGACACAAGTACCTACATAAGAGGTAAATTCAAAATGATACATGATGTGCATACATCCTTTCTTCACAGTCACCTTAGCAGTGCCACTCATTCATTTGATAAACTCTTTACCATAATGAATTATTTTGTAGTGAAGTTATTTCCCTAATGATTTTGCCTTCTCTTAGTATTATGAGAGCATAATGACCATGAAGTGTAAGGTGACTGGTATATGTTTGGTAATTGCCATTTGGACTCTTGTAAGTAATAACTGACCTGTATAAACCTCATATTCTACCCGTTGATTGTGATGGTGTACTGCATCTGGTGCAGCCTCCTGTCGAGCCAGACCAACATGCAGTTGTGAGAACTCTTAATGCTCCACAGATTATTCATAATGGGTTTACAGTAGAACAGCAACTTTGTTAATTTCTTGATCGCAGGAAAATAATGAAGAAACTGTGTCTGCTGTTACAGAGGAGGAAGCAATAGAGACACTTATTGAGGTTTACATCTTACAATGGTAAATAGAACAGTTGAATATAATGAATATAATACTATAATAAAACCATGGACTTTCTATGTCTCTAACAGAGCGATGATGGAAATGAAGAGGAAGAGGGTCCAGCCACCCCCCCCCCAACAAACCTTTCCTCAGTAAGATGTTCAGCACTGATTTACAACCAGCCGAAGTAGGCATGTACTATGAATGTCGATGCAATTTTCTGTTTCAATAGCTCCCTGTCAACCAGTTTTACAAGATGTATTTGGACAAGAAAATCAGAGAAATGTAACCTGGAAATGGGGAAAAGAACCACTTGAAGCTGCAGATCAAAAAGATCAAAATAGAAATTTTTATGCTGGAACATCAGTTAAGGGTGGGTGAAGCGGTCAGACATGGATGAATTATTGAAGTGTTTGAACAACATAATAATATTCTTTTAATACTTTGTGTCCAGGAAATACAGATGACCAATAAAGACAGTTGAACAAAAAAATCTTTTAATTCTTATTTTAACACGGTGAGGTGCTGGGTCAAAGGAAATGATTTTGGCATGTGGTGTCTCTGACTGCTCTTCCACCTTGTACATCAGTGGGAGGGTCAGGATGTTCATTGTTTGGATCATTACATGGTTCTGAAGGACAGTGTTCTCCTCTAACTGTGGCAATGTTGTGAAGAATCAAACATGCCACAATAATGTTGCATGCCCTTTCTGGGGCGACCCTGAGTTATTGAAGGCACTGGAACCGGGCCTTGAGCATTCCTATAGTCATTTCAACTCTGGCTCTTGTCCTGCCATGAGCAATGTTATATCGCTGCTGTGGGCCCAGATCAGGGTCAGGGTAAGGGGTAAGCAAACAGGGTAAACATGAACACCCCCCATCACCAAGCAAGTAGCCAGCAAACTCTCCTAAGATAGAAGGATACACTTTAGTTCAAATGCCCCTGTTGCAATTGGCCTTTATATATATTTAAAAGTATTTTTAACTCACCATGTACAAATTTCGTGCTCAGTGTACATTCACGAAAAATTTGTGAGTCATGAACAGAGCCTTTTGTGGAATTCCTCTTTGATGAATCTTGTGGATCTATGACCTGGGAACACCACAAATGAGTACAGTAGACGTTTCAGTGCAACTGTAATGCTCCTGACTGCCCGACCAAATGTAGCCTTGGAGACGTGTGCAGCGTCACCGATATTAAATAGAAAGCTGCGGTTTGCAAAAAAAACGAAGTGCAACACAAATAATCTGTACGGAACTGAGAGAATGTCCGCGATGTGTCACATGAGCAACATATGGGCTGAGGATGTTATTCAAATAAATTATAGATTGTGCAGAAAAACTGTAACGTTCAAACAGAAAATCATCAGGAAATGATAAAATGTCCAAACGCGCTCTAATCACTCTCTCCCGGCAGAGAGCTCTGCGGAGAATTCGGTCTTCAATGTCTACTGGCTCTTCAAGGAAGGGGCACGCCATGTCTGACACTTCCTACAGTCAGGTTTCCGACAAAGAGGCGGAGAAAGTCAGGTTAGTTGAAGTAAACCTGCTGGGGGGCAGGTTAGCTTCATGGAGTGTGTTCAGGTAATTGCAGGAGACACTGAGGAGCCAAACCTGTGTTCTAACCAGCTTCCAACATCTAAACTGTTTTATGTTTATGCGAAAGTTCATGCAGAATCACCCACATGTTGGTATTACTATATTTGTGAAAACATTTCATTAAGTCATATTGTATCTCAGTAATACTATACCTTCACCTAAACCAACCCCTAACTTTAACCTCAGTGACCAAAAGGTGATCGTTCTGCTCTTTTGTTCTTGCCTAAAAAGTTTCCATGCTTTATAACTGATCCATCATGTTTCCCTGTGAGGAGCAGCAAAATGGATCCACTTCTTCAAATTTTCCAGTACTTCTCTTATTCGGTACTCAAAGAGAAAAATACACAAACACAAATGTTTTCATTACTATATAGACTGTATTTAACATAAAATGTAAGTACCAGGAAAATGTCCTCACATCTATAGATTTTTCATGCTTTGCTTCCAAAACGAAGACACATATACACACACACAAACACATGTTTTCATTAATACATAATCTGTACTGGACATACTATATTATGTAATGCTATAGATGTATAACACTGCATCAAGCTAAATCTAACCCCGTTACTTCTATGGTCTAACCACTGTATACCTCCCTTAATCAATTTTCTGCCCAAAAAGTTGCATTTGAGGTAAGAGCAGCACATTTCTTTAGAAGGACCAGGAAAATGTCCTCACATCTAGAGATTTTTTATGCTTTCCTATCATTATGAGGGCACACACACACACACACACACACACACACACACACACTCACACACACACACACACAACAACAACAACCACACACACACACACACAAACACACACACCTCCTTACTCTCTATGTGGTCTCCACTTCAAGCCAACAAATCACTCCAAACCCCAAACATGGTCCAAAACTAAATATGTCACAGAACAAAAAGGGAGTGAATGGCAGGGCTTGTTTATGCCAAAGCACTACCGCAGTAATTCTGGGCCTGCCTGTGTTTGTAAATAAGTCACCTCTTTCCCATAACTCGCCCTCTTCCATCCATTCTGTGTGAAACTGCAGAAGTCATTTTTGCTGCCATGTCTAATTCTCAACCAGTTAACAACTTAAATACACAGTGAATCACTAAATTCACAGTGTAATCACTACCTCTGCCAGCAGTAACTGGTGTTCCAGGTGTGCTATAGAGGTATGAAGGACTCCAGTGCAAGCTGTGTAATTAAATAAAAGCTATAGATAACTCTACACTTATGCATTCTGAAATATCATTCTGCCTACTTAACAGCTAATGCTGTCATATGTGGGAAACACGAACCTGCAGACACTATGAATATAACTCAGTACTGTGTGAGATGGGAAATTTAAGATCAAAAAGTAGAACCAAACTCTGTTTCCTCATTTGCTTACTTAGGCAGCCGTGAGTATGCTTAACAAAGTAAAAAGAAAAAAAAGAAGAAGAAAAAGAAGGGAAGGGAAGAAATGCTGCGCTTTGTCAATTAGGCCTCCAAGCTCCAAAACAGACCTATTCTCACAATTATCTTACCCTCTGTTCCTAATAACTGAAGGGAGGGAAATCGCTTAGGCCAGTTGCATTCAATTCCACAGCTATGCAAATGCACAGTGCCTCATTAATGATGACTGCTTGCAGGTTTTCTTCTTCAAAAAAAAAAAAAAAATCAAATTCCAGGCTAGGAGGAGGCCAGTGGTGCCACCCTCATGCCTAGTAATCTCAATCCAATTACCATAACAGCATGGTAAAATCACTGCTGTTAAATTACTGTTTAGTCTGAAGACCATTAACTTGCTGTCCACTTCACTGGAAACACCTCCCTCATACTTAAACACTTTACACATACTTTACACACTACTTCATTTAGTGAACATATACATCCAATATTTAGGTGTACAATTACAGATTTTGTTATTCAGCAACCTCAACACCATTTATCATTGGTCAGTTTCTGGCCACAGGACCACTACTGATATATGAGTGATGAACCATTCTCAGTAAAGCAGTTACAAAGACGTGGTGGCATGGTTGTGTGTAGTGTTACTACGAGTGTATGAAGCATAGCAGTGTTGTTGAGTTGAGAGATGCCACCACTCAAAAATATCCGTCCAAGCGTAGCTCTGTGGTCTGAAACTGACCAGTAATGAAAGACTAGAGGATGACTAACACACGGTATAAATACCAACAAATATGCCAACATGTGGTAATAAACGGGTACATACTGGGCTTTGCACAGCAGTTGAAAGTTATGGGTATGAATGAATTTGTATGTGTGTCCACTTTTTGATGGACAGGCAGCCTGTCTGGGGTGTTTCTCCACCTTTCGCCCTGCATGCTGGGAGAGGCTCCAGCTCCCCCACAACCCTGGTTAGGATAAGCAGCTTATAAAATGAAAGAATGAAGTTACTCACCATGCTGGGCTCAACATTGCGATGACTGGCACAACTGGCATCGTTCCATAGGCCCAACCCTACAACACACTCTACGGCTTCTCCAGGAATGAACTGAAATTAATGAAAAGTAATGAAATTTTATCCTGTACCAGTATTTTATTTACTAAAATGATCAATCATTTAAGCTGTTTTTTTCCATTTAAGCTGTTTAAATAACTGTAAATTAAGAAAAAAAAAAAAACAGTGCTTTTCATAACACAACCTCCATACCAAAGAGGCAAATCACTGGTCAGCAAACTCATTTTAGCTAAACAGATACTGTTGCTGGGTTTGGCTGTTGTTTTAGAATAGCAAGCAGCAAATCTAAACCTACAGCTGATGCTTATGTACTTTTGTGAGCAGTTCATTCATGTAGTGAATGTTGGCTAATCCAATGGAACCATTTGGCCGTTGAGATGTAATTTTTATTAAGTAATTCAACCTATAACAGTACTTAGGTTATTAGACATTGTTTAAATGAATAACTCATTGACTCTTATTGAAACAGTTGTTTTCACTTTATTCCTTGATACTGTTATGTGTATTTATGTAACTTATCACCAGTAGCAAGGCTCTTAAAGGGGACTTCCACTAGTTTTTCAAAAATCCAGTAAGTTTTGTCTTTGAGATATATACCAAGTCATTCAGAGTGGTTTGATATAAAATGGTGAATTGATAAAGTTACTGCCTCTGGTAGTGACGGGAATCAGCGGTCTCCAGGTTTACAATGAAAATTACCATTTTATTTACTATCCAAAATAACCAATGAGCCTCATATTACATTGCACAGTTTTTATATGTAATGTTGATAATAATATATAAATAGTTGCAAAAAAGGGTATTGTTTTGCTTGACAACCTTCTGGATGAATGGATGACATGCTAGACCAAATACCTTCTGTCAAAACTAATGTAAAACCATCTTTCAGACATCCGGCACTGCATTCATTACCATTTCCTGAGAGGTAGCTTTTAGAGGCATTCAAAATTTTGGACATTTGGTTACTATCACTATTACTGTGAACAAGTATTGGTAAGTTTCTGTGGTGCATAAAAAATAAAAAAAAAAACGTCCTGAATAATGATTTGATTATGCAGAAATGTTAGTGGAATTTTCCTTTATGTGACCATTTCAATACTCTTTCCAGTACTTCTTGTCCTTCACATATGCAGTAAAGGTCCTTCATGAGAAAACTGTGAGAAAGCAGCGGTTTAATGAGTTGTCAGATCTGTGCAGCGTGCGATAGAAACGGGCTGTGTTTGTTTTTCTTAAGTGGCATTTTAAAACCAGTCCTTGATATTCGTAAAGAGCCTCATCAAAAGCTCTCGAGTGTGATCTCTTAGAACGATGAAATACTCAATCCCTCTAAGCTCTCTTACAGGGCTGAGTTACCTTATCCAGCGCGGCACACAGTTAATTAGCCCAGCAGAATGTTTTGGCCGATAAAGGCTTCTTATGCTTGAGGGAGCGCTTCAGTGTTGCGGGAATAACATGTGATAGCCTAAAAACTTGTGTGTCCTTTGAATCTTCTCTTCCAGATGAAAAACTGTGTTTGACTACTGGGCTAAGAGACGCACGCACACACAGACACACACACACAGACACACACAGACACACACACACACACACACACACACACAATATTATGAAATATTGTCTGGATGGCACATTCAAAACTAGATGGCATATCTAGTATTGAATTTCATGTTTCCACCACGGTGTGTCACGTATAAGAGGATCTTTCCGCCAATATTAAATCAGGGGGAGAAAAAGCACTTTTCCCCCTCCCTCTCCAGACATTTGCTTTGGCATCCCTCCATTCTTTGCGAGGCAAAAATAAAGTAACGAGCACAATATTTCCTTTGTTATGAGGACGCCTCAGACATGCTCGATAGCAGCCAGAGCTGGGTTGTGCTTTGATCTTGCCTACACCTAACTATTTCTCTGAAGAGCTGAAAGCAGATAAATGTGAGGATGGAGATTATTTTCTCTCTCTCTCTCTCTCTGTCTCTCTCTAGGCCTTCACTACGCCCTCACTCTGATGCATCTTGTGAGAAGACCAGGCTAAATAGTAAGAAGTTATTGTCCCACTTTCAGCTCTGTTTGCTCTCACTACAGTAACTCCGTTCAGGGCCCAAAAATCCATAGAAGATCGTTTGATCGCGGCCCATTTCTGGTGGTGGCTTGCTGCGCGGTAGCATGTGGCTCGTTGGCACATGGGCACGTAAATTGCGCCGGCTCTCCGTGCGCTGACACCAGTTAGTCAGGCCCCATTACAATCACTCATTTGCATCAGCTTGCTCTTTTCTCTTCGACGCCTGGTGAACAGACGGCGTTACCGTACTTTAAAAGCTTCAGCGACTGCTAGCATTGCCATCCCAGATTGGAGATGCCACTGCCACCAGCATACTGACAGCCAGCTTTTTCCACAGGCCTGAAATAAATAAGCAACAAACTAGCTTGAAAAGCTCGATTCATTAACCAGGGGGAAGACGTACACTCTTACAAGTTCCATGAAGGTTTTTTAAAAATGGATCATGCCCTAAAAGAACATTTCAATTCATGATGCTTTAATTTAACATTTTAAATGAGGTGTGTGTGATTATTGAAACATTCTGAAAGCTGAGAGAACCTCCACCTAATGGTTTGTTAACAGATAATGATTTTCCTACAACCATGTGTTCAAGCCAATAACCATTCAGAAGTCTTTTTTTAGAATATAGAAATTGTAATAGATATTTGTGTTAAAGAGCACATAACAAATTTCCCTCATTTCTGAAACAAATTTCCCTCATTTCTGAAACAAATTTCCCTCATTTCTGAAATAAGAAGTGTTTGATGCAATGTCATGTAAAGTTTCATTTAGGTTTCAAGACACACCCCAGCCCACACAGTTAACATATGAAAACGAAGCTGCAGAAACATCCCAGTTTGACCTGGTTTTGTCACCAACATATTTACATACTCCCACCTACTCAACATTCAACAGTTAAGCCACACATATTCACAATACAAGTAATGTTTCAGCCTAGACCTGTCCAGGATGTTTTTCAGACTTTCACTGTTTGACTGCTGAGAAAGGCTCCAGCATCCTCTGCAACACTGGTCAAGGATCAATGGGAAATGGACAAATGAATGGATATTTCAGTCTAGACTGTATCTCGAATGAGACACAGTATAGAGAAACACATCAGAAAAGAACACATTTAGATATATGAGCCTTAAAAGTGCAGTAACAAACCCTGTTTAAGCTGATAAAAAAATTGGCTAATGACTATTGTGGGTAGTCACAAATGTTATAAGAAATTCTTTTCATAATAGATACAAATATGTAGGATAAATACAAGAAAATGTAGGATATGGGATCTTTAAACCAAAGATCTCTATGGGCTGTGCATTACAATTGTTTTTGTAAAGCAATAAGCTACAACTTGGCATTGCAGTCATTTTAAAATGTAATTAAATTAAGTCATTTTCAATGATGAATGAAATGAAGCATTAATAATCACAATAAACTATTCAAACAATGCCGCCACAGCTATTATGCAACATACTCAGTTCCATGATCATCAAGTGTGTAACTACACAGCTCATTCATACATAATACAGCTGATGTGTGCACTGCTATGGGGGCATATTATAATATCTGGAAATGGGTCAGCTAATCAACTGCCTGCTTCTAATACAAGCTTTAGATGCTTTTTTTAGTTTGTTGGTCACTTCGTGGATGGCTTTTCGTGACAGAGCAAGAGTGTTTTGTAGCTGTCTCTACCTCTTTAGTGCAAACTGAAAATCCAACAGCTGACGTAAGCAAAAAGGATGGGCACGGCATTGTGGTGGGGAAGTGTTATCCTTCCTATTACCCCTACAGCAAATTGGATTCCTTATAGCCTCAGACCCACAGCTTCACAGAGCTGGATCTGAGAGTCTCAGCTTCATAATACAGTCTCCAATTCATTGTATGTGTGTGTGTGTGTGTGTGTGTGTGCAGTGGCAAGCTATGACAGATGAGAGCAAATGTTTGCCACTGTATGTAAAATTAATTCCCTAGGCATTCCCCGGCCAAGAATGTCGGCGGATTATCATACCACCAATAACTACTTGTCTCTGTAATTTGGATGTAAAAATAAAAGCATAATTGTAACCCTGAGGTAAGGGAATGATAGGATGGCTGTCTGCTAATTTCTTTATATAGAGCCACTTTAGGAATTAATGGCCAAAGATTTGCGGGTATAAAATTCCTGATGTGCTTGGACATTTTTCTGTGCTTCATGAATAGGCCACCCACGATCCATTCTGAGTGAAGGCAGTCTAAACTCGTAGGAGCTGCACTTACCGTAAGAGAAAAGCAAGTGAAAGCGTGGTGTGATTTTACTATTTCTGTAAAAAACATATGCTAAAAAAAAAAAAGAGTTTATGTGGTAAGAAGCAACTGTATCTGGTTTTATACAGTTCAAATGGAACAATGAAAAGTTTGGGTCAGGTGAGTAAAAGTTATAAACAGCTCTGGAAAATAATGAGAGACCACTGCAAAAATGTTCAGTTTTGCAGGTTTTATCTTTTATAGGTGCAAGTATTGAAATGAACAGTTTTGACTTAGTTTTTAAGAACTGCTGACAATATTTCTCCTCATTTACAAATACAAATATTGTTCTTTAAAGCATCATTTTAAAGGAAATGACAAAACATCAAAATAAGAGAAATGATGCAGCATTTATAGAATTTGAATAATTCAAAGAAAACAAATCTCTTGTTCACTCTTAAACAAAATGGCAGTAATTACCTTTGACGAACTTCTAGTAGTGTTTTTCCATCCAACTGGTCTCATTGTGAGAGGAGAGTGTCGATTACAGCAGTGTTTTTATAC
>JBBIGA010144875.1:0-19553 GCA_037576975.1 Alestes dentex | reverse complement strand
CATACACACACACACACACGCACACACATACATGTGTGTATATATACATGTGTTTACATATATAGATAAATATTATTGCTCACATATATAGCACATATATACACTATTCTAGTTTTACAATAATTATATATATAAATACCATGTACAACTACAGTCAAAACATAATTCATCATAATTATAATGATGATTTGTCATATATATGTAATTAAAAATATATATAATGTTAGCCACACTACAGTGTTGTATACAGCGTGTAATAGAGTTATAAAACACTAGACTAAAGGCAACAAGAGAGAGGAAAAACAGTGCAGATGTACTGAAGAGTACCTTCAATGTAAATAAGTTATCAAGTTAACCGTAGCAGTTTGTGCAAGATCACTAATAAATGTCAGTATGTACGTCTGGACAGCTAAGAAGCAGCTACCTCTAGCTAGCAATAGCTTCAACATCTGGCTCCTGCATCCAAAGCTATGGGCCCTTCCTTTTGGTCCCATATCCTTGGAAAAAGAAGTGCTACTCCTGGCACTCTTCGAAAAAAAAAATTCATGGCAATGCGGTGGTAACCCTCATGTTACTGCGGTAGTACCCTCAAGAGTACAAGGGTGCATTTACGGAAAATACTTGTGTAATATTTCACCACATTTTTAACTTGCTTTATTTTTTAATATAGTTTAAATTGTATATATATTATCAAAGAGAAGGGACCCAATACATTTTTATGCCACTACAGTTGGGGCTCCAACCCTCCCATTGTTACCACGTGTTATATCTTGTCCTTGGGTGCACACATCAAGATACATTTTCTTCTTCCATCCAACACCGATGATGCCGATGGTGGCCCCAATTTTATTGCTACTTCCTCCACCACGTACCAGTAAACTTTGTATTCCAGCCTTAAGGCATTTACTGGACTCGGTCATCTTGTTTCACATGCATTAGAAGCAGCAGCAGAGGTGCAACCATGCAACAGTGAAACATGATGACATGACCTGGAGCACAAGCTCCAGCTGTGGTTCTTTTGGTCCGCCTTTAGACGTCAGGCATATCTGCACAAATACTCGACCTTCAGCCTGTTGCTATTCAGGGCCAACATGTAAGGCGCAGTCCTCAGATCTTATCACTGTACTTCCTATGGATCTGCTGAATAAAGACACACTTCCATCCAGACTTGAAGTTGCTTGGCTGCAGTGTCAGAATCATGTGAGTAGGTTGTTCGTGGGATGTAACTGATTGGTGTCCTTCTTAAGGCCATGTCTCTCCTTCATCACCCACACTTACCGAGTAACCCACTGTTCTTGGTGTTAGATTTTGGTTTATCTTTAGTCCTGCATTTTCTTTGCAGCTCACTCTTGAGCCACTGACCCAAGCAGAATGTTAAAAACAGAAATGTGGACAGTCCTCCCACATATTCTGTGCACTGCTTTAAATCTGGATTTCAGGACTTCTTTATGACTGATTGCATAACCCATCTGAGTTCTCATTAAGGTCTGGCTCCTTCAGTGTGTAATTATACTGGTTGACTGGTCAGCAGGACAGCCGGCCATACCTGTACTGCCCCCTGCCTGTCTTGGGCTTGACTGAAACTTCACTAATGGAAATAATTGGGTCACATAGACTGTTTCCCTCTTTCTGCAACTAACACAAGTGTTTAATTTCATATTGTACTTAATGTGAAGATTTCAGCTCATCAAAAATCAGTTTCAAAATCTGAGAATATAACTTCCCTGTGTGGTTATATGACATGGCTCAGGGGGATCACACGGCTCCCACTCCTCCCAGTGACTCCCACTCCCTCCCAGTGACTCCCCCTTCGTCCCAGTGACTCCCACTCCCTCCCAGTGACTCCCACTCCCTCCCAGTGACTCCCACTCCCTCCCAGTGACTCCCACTCCTTCCCAGTGACACCCACTCCCTCCCAATGACTCCCACCTCCTCCCATTGACTCCCACTCCCTCCCAATGACTCCCACTCCCTCCCAGTGGCTCCCACTCCCTCCCATTGACTCCCACTCCCTCCTAGTGACACCCACTCCTCCTAGTGACACCCACTCCTCCTAGTGACTCCCACTCCCTCCCAGTGACTCCCACTTCCTCCCATTGACTCCCACTCCCTCCCATTGACTCCCACTCCCTCCCAGTGACTCCCACTCCCTCCCGGTGACTCCCACTCCCTCCCGGTGACTCCAACTCCCTCCCGGTGACTCCCACTCCCTCCCAGTGTGACTTTGCTGGGATTGGACAGCCACTGGTTTTAGTATAAATGTAGTTGCTAGTTTGCCTGTAACAGGTTCTGTGAATTACTGATGCATGCCAGAGCTCCTGATCAGTTCTGGAGGAAATATTTGCTGTGTTTAGAGGGTGTTTATTCCTGTCTCCACCACAGTGCATGTTACTCTGTGACTTTGTTGGCGGACGACCTTAATATATGCAAGGGCACATTAGGAGCCCCTGCTGTGTTAAGCATCGAGTCCTACAGTCACCCTGAGTTCATAGAATTTGTTAACGTTTTAGCCAGCATTCTTCAATCACATGCTGAGTTGTGTATGAATGTTCTAAGCTGTGTGTGTGTGTGTGTGTGTGTGTGTGTGTGTGTGTGTGTGTGTGTGTGTGTGTTTGTGTGTGTCACCGCTATACTATAGGATGTCCAGATGTCTGAACAGTGTGTGAGGACTAGGCATGCCATTTTTGTCCTGGCAGCATGCGGTGTGGGTATTTTATGACTTAATTGAGAACTGTCTAGGCTGCATAGATATATGGAGGGTGTGTGTGTGTGTGTGTGTGTGTGTGTGTGTGTGTGTGTGCGCACGCGGAAAGTTTTGACCTTGTATAAGATAGAAGAAAACACTCCAGGGCTGTGCTGGGGAATTGTTGGTAGTCCCTGTCTGCGCCGGGGAGGAGAATGCGCTGAGACAGAGAGGGGGTGTGTGTGGAGGGGCTGGATGATCGGTCTCCTGGACAGTTGGACAGTGCGCTGCAGTGCCTGGCTGTCCCCCCTGCCCTCTGTGAGACAAGATGAAAGCTGCACAGCTAGTGTTGTGTCCCAGCCTGCAGCGCTGTGATGTTTTCCGCTGTCATTAAGGAGATGTGCCCTCTTCTAATACTCCACACTGTGTCCTGTCCCAGCAGAACTACCAGTCCAAGTTGTATTGCAGTG
Source organism: Alestes dentex (assembly GCA_037576975.1). NCBI lineage: Eukaryota > Metazoa > Chordata > Actinopteri > Characiformes > Alestidae > Alestes > Alestes dentex. The sequence continues at coordinate 16,400 of JBBIGA010144875.1, read as the reverse complement.
TATTGCAGTTGCAGTTTACTTTTCAATATGTTAAAACATCACCTGTTTTTCTGACCTTGTCTGACTGGTGTACGGTACAAGAGGTGTAGTGTTTGATTTCACTTCTTCATATTATCTACATTTCAAAAAATCCCCTCCCCTCTCTCCTCCCCCTTCATCCTCTTCACCTCATTCTTCTTCTTAAAATATGGTCTTTCATCACACTCTTTTTAATGACTATTTTTTTTTTATGATTTTATTTTTAATGACAATGTACTCCCATTTGTTATTTTCCTTTTCTGTTTTTTTTTACTTGCTATTATTTCTATGCTTAATATTTTCATTCATTCCTATAAAGCACACAGAATGACCTTTGTGTTATAATGGGCTACGTAAATACACTTGACTTCTTCACCTTCTCTTTCTTCTTCGCTTTCTTTTTTTTCTTCACCTTCTTCTTCTTTTTCTTCACCTTCTGTTTCTTCTTCACCCTCTGCTTCTTTTTCTTCACCTTCTTCTTCACCTTCTGCTTCTTTTTCTTCACCTTCTCTTTGTTCTTCACTTTTGTCTTTCTTCACCTTCTGCTGCTTTTTCTTCACCTTCTCTTAGTTCTTCACTTTCATCTTTTTCTTCACCTTCTGCTTCTTTTTCTTCACCTTCTCTTAGTTCTTCACTTTCATCTTTTTCTTCACCTTCTGCTTCTTTTTCTTCACCTTCTCTTAGTTCTTCACTTTCATCTTTTGCTTCACCTTCTGCTTCTTTTTCTTCACCTTCTCTTTGTTCTTCACTTTTGTCTTTCTTCACCTTCTTCTTCACCTTCTGCTTCTTGTTCTTCACTTTCATCTTCACCTTCTGCTTTTTTTTCTTCAGCTTCTGTTTCTTCTTTGATTTCTTCTTTTTCTTCAGCTTCTCTTTCTTCTTCACCTTCTGCTTCTTTTTCTTCACTTTCTCTTTCTTCTTCACCTTCACTTTCTCCTTCTATTTCTGAAAATCCTCTGATGTGTCTGTTCACCTCATCAGGGATGTTCCTCGAAGATGTGTTGACAGACATAGAAATGGAAACATTTTTCCTTCAGTAATTTTGTTACTGTCTCTGACTGTAGAACAAATAGTGACCGCATCTGACTGTTTAAGCTTAAACTTTGTTACATCAGACCCACACTATAGGCTTGTTTTGTTCAATTGATTTTAAATCACCCTATTTTTTGTAGGGAGGTTTTTGATAGTGGATCACTTAAAGCTGGGGTGTTAATGAAACTGTACAAGCACAGCTGCTATGAATAAAATATGGGTGCAGAGCATTTTGCTGAGTCATAAAACTCAAGTTGACGGCAGTGTTATATAAAACCCATGGCCTGGTGCCGGCGCCACGTTGTGGGTTGTGCGATGGTGACATCACTGATGCGACTGACTTTGTAGTCTTTAGCTGTCAGTTTCTCATCTGGAACACTGACACAGTGTGAAGCATAACTTAGTGTTGGGTTACACATCCTGTTATGTGTAACTACTACGAAACCAAACGCCTTGATTTTACCCATTAAAATTACCTTAATTTTGACCTTAATGACCTAATGAAGGGAAAGAAATAGAAAAAGTGCACAGATTAAGGCTGATTAAGGGGTAAAACTACTCAAATTTGCCCCTTAAATAATAGAACTTCCTGAATTAACTCCTTAAATTTAAGATTTAATTTTTAAAATCAAATTTTAAGGTAAAATTAAGGGGTCCGTTTCACAAATAATGGCCACTTAATTCAAACCAAGGGGTTTGGTGTATTTTCAGGGGTAAAGTAAGGCAGGGTTAAACACATTTTAAGTACATTGTGTTTTGTAGTGAATGTGTACCACCTCTAAAGGATTATTGAGCACTTCTCTTCACTGTAGAGTTTTAAAATAAACAAAAATGACAGATAGTTTATCCTAATTTATTGCGTTCACATTTCAGGGTTTTGACAGGCTTCTTTTCATGTTTTCTTCTCTGTCTGTCTGTGTTTGCAGGGTTTGTAGCTTTGTGTCTCTAAGTGGGGACCTTTCACGTATAGTAAAGTGACAGGTAGCTGCTAGCAAAGAGACTGAAAGCAGGCTGGTGATCTGAGAGCTATTTCATGCAGATAGTCTCTGCCTTCCTTTCGATTTCTGCTTTTCATCTAGATGGGCTGCATTGTTGGCTTTTCGTGCCGTTGTTGTGTTATTTGTAAACCCAAACTTCCAAAGTACTTAACACTCTTCTGTTGCATGTTTCATGAGCCTCATCAGCTGAATAAACTGTGTTAGTATACCCTTGTGTTAAAAACCCACAGGTAGCTCATGCTTGCTGCTTGGTAAGCTTTGCTCAGATCGCAGTGGCTGGGAAACCTGTACCCTCAGCGCTGAGGGTGAAACAGGCAGCGGCGTGAAGGATGGATGGAGTGATGAAGTAATAAAGAGGGGCTTGAAGAGATTCATGGGAACTCACATGACACAGCAGGACTAGGCACTTTTGCCAAAATCTAATCATGATACGTATTGCTTATCATTATACTAGATAATAATAACAACAAACCTTTCACGACTCTCAAGGTCACTTTACAGAAAAACATATAAACAAATTTACATACAAAGACATTCAAAAAAAAAAAAATAAATTAAAAAAAAATATATATATATATACGTAAGGATATTTACATACGTAAGGATGATAGTGAAATGAGGTGTGAATAAGTCGTATGGGGTACGCTACTCTGAACAGATTTTTGAGTAGAGATCTAAAGAAGGGCAAGGATGATGTGGTTCGGAGGTCGAGTGGGAGTGCATTCCAAAGTCGGGGAGCAGTGCAGCTAAATGATCTGAGTCCCATGGTGGACATACGGGTGTGAGGTGTGGAGAGGCGAGAATCAAAGGAAGAGCGGAGAGTGCGAGAAGGTGTGTATAGATCAAGGAGATCAGTGAGATAGTGAGGAGCTAAATTATGGAGGGCTTTGCATGTTAAAAGAAGGATTTTATACTGTATGTGGAAATAGTTAGGGAGCCAGTGAAGTTGCTCGAGGACAGGGGTGATGTGTTGTGTGCGTGGAGTTCTGGAAACGATACGTGCGGCTGAGTTCAGAACCAGTTGAAGTTTATGGAGGGATTTATGTGATCGACCAGAAAGCAATGCATAACAGTAATCAAGGCGAGATGTGACAAGGGTATTGACTAATATGGCCGTGGTAGTGGGGGTGAGTGAAGGACGAAGGTGGTTAAATGTTACGGAGGTGGAAGTAGGCAGACCGAGTGATGTTGTTTATGTGGGCGGTGAAAGAGAGGTTGCTGTCAAGGATGACACCCAGACTCTTCACCTGAGAAGAAGGGAGGACAGTGGCATTATCAATAGACAGTGAAAAACTACCAGATTTGGAGAGTGGATTTGGAACCAACAAGGAGAATTTCAGTTTTATCTGTATTTAATTTTAGAAAGTTGTGGGAGTACCAAATTTTGATGTCTCGTAGACAGTCTAAAATGGAGGAGGGGAGTTGAGGTGTAGTGGGATTGGAGGAGAAATAGAGCTGGGTGTCATCCGCGTAGCAGTGAAAATTGATACCGTGTTTCCTGAAAATATTTCCAAGGGGAAGAAGGTAGATAATGAAAAGGAGGGGCCCCAGGACAGAACCCTGAGGTACACCACTGCCAACTGGAGAGGCTTGGGATTGTAAAGACCTTAACTGAATGAACTGAATGTGACCAGAGAGATATGATGAGAACCAGGACAAAACTGTGCCGTTTATTCCTAAGGAAGCTAAGCGGATTAGGAGAGTAAGATGGGACATTGTGTCAAAAGCTGCGGTTATGTCAAGGAGGATGAGTATGGCAAGTTGGCCAGAGTCTGCTGCCATCAGCAGATCATTTTTTATTTTAATCAGGGCTGTTTCTGTGCTGTGAAGAGGCTGAAAACCAGACTGAAATTGTTCATACAGCTTATTATCAGTGAGGTAGCGGGCAACAAATTTTTCTAGGATTTTGGACAGATATGGGATTGGTCTGAAGTTATTTAGATTAGCGGGGTCCAGGCCAGGTTTCTTATGTATAGGTGTGATGATTGCCATTTTAAATGGTGCAGGAACTGAGCCAGAGGTGAGGGAGGCGTGTATAATGTCAGTAATAAGGGGGAAAGTGATGGTAGACAGCGTTTAACCAGTTTTGTTGGAAGAGGATCTAATTTGCAGGTGGAGGATTTATGAATAGTGGAAGATATTTCACTGAAGGATGGGAGAGAGAAGTTTGACAATGAGGAAGAGGGTGGTTGATTGGGCAGAGCACAATAAATGCACTCGGGCGTGTTGCATGGAGGAGACAGTTGCAGGTGGATGTTTTCAATTTTTCTGGTAAAAAAAAAATCATAAAATCATTGCCGAGAGTAGTGGAGTACATGTGAGGTGCAAAGGAATCTGGGAGCTGAAGAATAGATACCATAAGGAACAGCACTGTGCATAAACAAATGTTACTTCATTTTAGTTAGCTAGTTATTGTTATTGATCACTGAAAGTGATGGGGGAGAATGGGAAAGGGATGGGGGATCGTGAAATCGGTGTAATAAAATGAAATCGGGATCGGTGGATGTAATAAAAAGAGAAAGGGGTTTGGGGAAGGACAGAGGGGATGAGGAGAGATGAGAGAATAGGGAAGACAGAAGGGATGGGGGGACAAGGAGGGATGGAGGGGATGGAGAAGGACAGAAGGGATGGATGCGAAGAGGAGGGATGGAGGATACGAGGAGGAATGGAGGGGATGAGGAGGGATAGAGGGGACGAGGAGGGATGTAGGGAATGGGGAGGGATGGAGGGAAGAGGAGTGATGGAGGGGAAGAGGAGGGATGGAGGGGAAGAAGAGGGATGGTGGGGACGAGGAGGGATGGAGGGGACGAGGAGGGATGGAGGGGAAGAGGAAGGATGGAGGGGAGGATGAGGGACGGAAGGGAGGAGGAGTGATAGAGGGGAAGAGGAGGGATGGAGGGAAAGAGGAGGGATAGAGGGGAAGAGGGGGGTTGGAGGGGACGGGGAGGATTGGAGGGGACGAGGAGGGATGGAGGATACGAGGAGGGATGGAGGGGACGAGGAGGGATGGAGGATATGAGGAGGGATGAAGGATACGAGGAGGGATGGAGGGGATGAGGAGGGATGTAGGGAATGGGGAGTGATGGAGGGGAAGAGGAGTGATGGAGGGGAAGAAGAGGAATGGGTGGGAAGAGGAGTGATGAAGGGGAAGAGGAGGGATGGAGGGGACGAGGAGGGATGGAGGGAATGGGGAAGGACAGAGGGGGATGAGTGTTTTCAAACATGTCTAGAGCTCAGCTAGAAGACAGCAGGAATGAATAAATGTCACAACAGGCAGCATTCAGACCTGGAATCCCCAAAAGTTTCTCCTCCGTTTTCCTGTATTTGTGCATGTTTAGAGCTTCCCAAATGTGTGCATGTTTTTATTCTCACAGGTGCTTGGGAAAACGTAAAAAAAAGATTTTTTATTCTAGCATCCGCTCTGTGTGTGGCAGAAACAAAGTGACATGAGTGTAGATACAGACATACAGGGTTCCTCTCAGCAGCAGCCGTAGAGTGTGATTTAGGGTCTGGTATGTAAGGCTGGACGCTGCAGGATGTGTGTGCAGAGTCACTGGCTGATGCCTTTATTGGGCCGAGTGTGTGTGTGTGTGTGTGTGCTGTGTGATGGTACCGTGGAGATTTTGCAGAGACAGGCAATCTATGGGCCATTAGAAGGATGGAGCCTCCGCTGCTTCATTAGGATAATGCACTGTCGCATGTGGCCACGTGGCCTGCGCCTTGATTTAGGAATTAAAGCAGGGTTTTATATCCCACTGCAGCACAGCCTGCCGAGCCGGAGAACACAGGCTAGCGCGACAGATGAAAGTCACAGATTGATCTTTAGTTCTCTTTCTATTGGATTTTCTACAATTTGACCAGAACAATATAAAACTAATTAGCAAACCCTGCATGTGGCATGGTTACTGACTCACCTGAAGTATTTTGCAGTAAGTTTGCTTGTGAAGTATTTTTGTGGCTCTTATTAAATTCACCAGTTTCTCACATTCAGAAACTCTCCCGATGGCTCAATGAACTAAATCAAGTGTATCGTTTTACAGTTTGTCCATTTTTGTATACATAATATTAATAAGTATGAAATGATAATCTTATAATTACTTCATAACTGGATTTTGCAAACTCCAGAATGTAAGTTTGCAGAAAAACTGATCAGGTAAAGGCGCTGTTATTAACAGAGACTGTGTTACTTGTGAAGTATTTTTGTGACTCTTATTAAATTCACCTGTTTCTCACATTCAGAATCTCTCCTGGTGGCTTAATGAACTAAATCAAGAGTATCATTTTACAATTTGTCCATATTTGAATACAGTAATATTCATAATTATGCAATGATAATCTTATACTTATTACTTTGTAATTGTATTTTGAATACATTTTAAAATAATGAAAAGCTGATCAGGTGAAGGCACAGTTATTAACAGAGACTGTGATGCTCTTTTCATATAATACATTAAAGAACACGAGCGCATTCCTGCAGTTAGAGCTGAGCGATATGAAGATATTTATCGCTATCGTGATAAATTACATCACAGTATTATTTTTTGTCAGTATTGTAAACACTAACCAACTGCATTTATTACTGGAAAGAGTGCAAAAGCAGGCCTTTTTTTACTGGATTTTTTAAAAACTGGTTAATCAAAATCATTTACGTCTATCAGTAGTCCAGAGGCTTATGTTATTTTGAAGAGTTTACAGGTATTATAAATTTGTTTCTTTCTCATCCCTCTCTCTCACCTATTCTTCGGTCTTCGGGTGAATTACTACTGCTTTTTGTCAATGTCTGTCACGCCATTTTGTGTGTGTGTGTGTGTGTGTGTGTGTGTGTATCCACAGTGTTCTAATATTTATTTATATATCCACTCTGTACATATATACTCGTACATATGCTTACTGTGTACATACAGACTTATCTAAGTTTACATATAATCTGCATATATATATATATATATTTACAATACACATGCACATATTTTTATTTTTACTTTATTTTTTCCTATTTTTATATTCCTAGATTGTATAGTGCACATTTGTATTTTTATTCTACTGTACTTTGTTCTATTACATTGTTTTTCATTTTTGCTGCTCTTTGTTTCTGACCACTTTCTACCATGACAATGCAAATTTCCCACTTTTGCACTAATAATTTCCCACTAATAAAGGTTTATCTTATCTTATCCATACAGAGCACCTTTAAGTTCAAGTCAGAGAGTGACATCCACCTGGCTGAGCACCACAAGCAAGTGTTGTACGACGGGAAGTTGGCCAGCAGCATCGCGTTCACCTACAATGCAAAGGCCACGGACGCGCAGCTCTGCCTGGAGTCGTCCCCCCGGGAGAACCCCTCCATCTTCGTCCACTCGCCACACGCCCTCATGCTACAGGTAAACACGGGCGAGCGCCACACGTGACCGCAGAACTGTTAAAATGTCAAAAAAGACAGAGTCCGAATTCAAAATCAGTCCGAATGCAAATAAAATCAGCTCACTTTGGCTCACTTTTAAAAAAAAAACGCAAATTTGTCATGTGGTTAAAATGACTATGAATGCCTATTTTTATAGTGGAAACTCTAAATATGCCCCCAAATATGCTCCCAAAACACTTTAATTTCATTTTAAACTCAGCTCAATACATTACCCCTGAAGAAAATGTTAACTTTAGGTGCTCCACTGGGGGAATTCTGGACTGCTGCTGCCAGAGATGTGTCACAGGGCAGCAGCCAATCGGCAGCAAGGAGAAATAAATAACGCTCTTGGATTGGCTACTTTCAAACCTCCCGCCTCTGAGTACAGCGGTATTTCACCATCCCCTTTGTGTTCTGAAATGTAACATAAAGTGTATACAGTTATATTTTATATGGAAATGTGGCTGAATTTATGTTCATATTTTACAAAGTTAGTAAATTGTATTTTTCTTAATAATTTAGCACTAAAATGCATAAAAAATTATATCTTGCCACAACAAAGCAAAAAAATGCGGAACATATTTCCCCGAATTTGCGCAGGTTTCCGCGAATTATTGGTTTGGTTCTAAGAAAAAATCCGCGAACGACTGAAGCCACATACTCTGAACCACAAGTTTGCGGAGGAACCACTGTTCAACTATTTTTGTTGCCCAAAACCACACCTACAGTATTCACGAAGTGAGAAAATGTAGATTTGTAAACTATGTGCCCTGTGTTCTGAGGTCAGTTTTTCTTGAAGCTTCATTCATCTTCAGATATTTATGATTCTTGTAAATCCTTCAGGTTCCTCACACACACAGCAATACAGTTGAATGTGTTTTTGACTAATGACTCACGGTTTCCTTTACGTTTGTGTATGTGTGGTTTCCTCCAACAGGACGTGAAGGCCATCGTCACTCACTCCATCCATAGTGCCATCCACTCCATCGGGGGCATACAGGTTCTGTTCCCACTCTTCTCTCAGCTGGACTACCGACAGCCCAACGACAGCCCAGTGGAGACCACAGTGTGGTGAGCGTCTCTGTCCTCCAGTCTGTAATGAACTCTGATCTACACACATTTCTCTCTAGTGTTCTGAAGCCTGAAAATCAGTTTTCTGTGTTGTGAGAATATTTCATCTTGTTTAGATCTCCTGGCTCTGAGCTGCCGTTTGCACACCAGCATTTCTGAGCTTTGGTTTTCAGGTCACTAGTTTTGTTTATAGCTGTTGCTTTGATTATAGCACGAGTAGCAAAGCTATCTCACATTGATCTCTGTCTGAATGTGGATTCATGTAATGTGTGATAAATATGCAGCCATGGAAAACAGTAAGAGACCGAATCGTTTTTTTTCTGGTTATTGCTTTTGTAATGTGTGGGAGTGTGTCTGTGTAAAATGTGCAGGTCACTATTGTTTTGTATTGTTTTGACCAACACTTGATTCAAAATTCCAAACAAAAAATGTTTGGAGAAAATGTAAAAATAATACATATAAATAATTTATTATACCTAGGAAATGTTAAACTATACAACACTCCTTACATTATTTTACAACTGCAGCAATTAAAACAGTGATGTTAAGAGCAGAGTGTGTGCATGTGTGACTCTGTTTCATCCATCAGAAACTGAATCAGGAGTGAAGCTGCTGGAAGACAGACCACAGAAAAGCTGCTCTACACACACTACTGCACTCACAACATATATGGAGGCGTTCCTTATTTTTACACACATAAACACACACACACATACATTACAATAGTTCAGAATAGAATAACAACCTGTGCATTTTAGACAAACACACACTCTCTCACACACACACACACACACACACAAACACACACTGCCCCAAACTGTGCAAACAGTGAACAGAAAGAAAGGGAAAAGTGGTCTCTTATTATTTTCCATGGTTGTATTTAAGTTAATCCCTTTTGAAAACAAACTGATGTCAGTTATATAAGGAACATCATGATACATTTGGATCATGATGACAAAAATGTTCCAAACCTGATGTTTTACCATCTCCACAAATGTCTTCTGAATAACGAGGTTGTGAGACAGTTGAAATGCGAATGCTGCAGCATACATGTCTCTCCTGTGCACTGAAATGATCTGCTGCTTCTGGGTGGTCCGGTGCCACCACCATCGCACTATTAGCCAAAACCAAGGTAACGCAGGTAGTCTAGTAAATTGTAGTCTGAGTGATCTAGTAATAAATACAGCCAAAATCAGCACAGATTTTTGAAGGATATACATTTTTTCATGTACTTAGAGTTAACAGTAACATGTTTAAGGGCTGCAGCAGTAGTGTAAGGGCCTGTTTACTTGTGAAGTATTTTTGTGACTTATTCAATTCACCTGTTTCTCACATTCAGAATCTCTCCTGGTGGCTTAATGAACTAAATCAAGAGTATCATTTTACAATTTGTCCATATTTGAATACAGTAATATTCATAATTATGCAATAATAATCTTATACTTATTACTTTGTAATTGTATTTTGAATAAATTTTAGAATAATGAAAAGCTGATCAGGTGAAGGCACAGTTATTAACAGAGACTGTGATGCTCTTTTCCATATAATACATTAAAGAACACGAGTGCATCCCTGCAGCTGAGCGATCTGAAGATATTTATCGCTGTCGTGATAAATTACATCACGACATGATTTTTGTGGATATTGTCAGTATTTTAAACACTAACCAACTGCATTTATTATTGGAAAGACTGCAAATGCAGTTAAGTGGATTTAGTGCGGCATGAGATTATAGATATATTTATATTTATTATTTACAGTATTTTTATTGCTGTCCTGCTGGAACAGTTTGGTTTGTTTCTTGCTGTATCACCCACCCCTTACTGTCAAAGAATATTTCAGAACTACTTCGGGTTAAAACTAGATGTCATTAAACATGTTTTGCTGTACTGTAAAATATTTCTGAGCCTCCGAGAAAGATTACTGCTTGCTTCCATACTTTGACTCCATCGTGTACAGTGTGGAAAAAGAAAGGGAATACGAGGACGAGAGTGTGAGCCTCAGTTTTAAGAGATGATTAGAAGAGTGAATGTGAAGCGCACGTGCCGCAGAGTTGCAGTTCTACAGTAACACGCTCGCACAGTTGAGCGCAGCCTTGGAAGAATGATCAAACGCAGCCTTGTCTCGTCACCGCGGCCGCGGTCCCTCGGCTCCCGGGCGTAATCAGCCCAGAACGAGCTGTAGTAAGCTGGCAGACATCATCAGTGGAATCCAGATCTGCACTGCATCTGTAGGTCGTAGCGTTCGGCCTCTGGGAATCTGTTTGGGGATGCAAGCGAAAAGAACTGCAGACAAAGAAAGATATGTGAGTTTTGTTGCCCCCATTCCTCTGCCTAGAGCTGCTCAGTGGACTGAGAGAGTGACAATGAGAATGAGAATGGAGAGGCAGAGGCAAAGAGCCAAGAGAGAAAACTGCTGAGGACTTTGAGGATTTTCATTGTATTAAGCGCATCATTCAGACTGCAAAGCCTTGGCTCTTCACAGCCACTGCAAAAGCACACTGCTGCGGGATAATGAATCAGGGTGTGTGTGAGTGTGTATGTCCATATTGATTACTGCTGAATATCAGTTGCTTTGCAGGCACACTACGCTGGGAAATAGATTACGTCAAAGCAGAAGTGACAATAAACAGTAGCTGACGCAGTGTTACTCATACTAATGTTGCTTTTAAAGATGTGCCTGCATGAGTTATGCGGGGTTTCCTTGAAGGAGCAATTTTATTGAGTACAAGAGTGGAGGAGTAGTTTGGTGTAGTAGTTCTCCTTACCTCAGATGTAGTCTGGCTGTGGTTTGCTTCTTTAGTGTTCCCCTGAAGCTTTGACACGAGAAGAGATGAAAGCTTATTCTGCGCCATTTGCAACGTGAAAACCTGGGCAGGGAATAAAAACAATTGTTTGTCTTACTCTGGAAATAAGACCTCTGAACCAAGAGGTCTTGGGTTCGAATCCTACTGTCAGTACACCACCACTGGGTTCCTGAGCAAGACCCTTAACTCCAAGTTGCTCCAGGGAGACTGCCACCTGTAGTTAGGGAATGGAAGTCACTTTGGATAAAAGCTGCTAAATGCCGTAAATGTAAATAAACGCAAGATATTACTTGGCAAAGTAAGTCCTCCTAAGTTCCTAAGTCTTCCACCTCACAAGCACTGTGAGAGGAAGCAGAACTGTGGCAAGCAAGCAGGTATTCAGGCTAGGCTAAAAGCTAACCCTAGCTGTCCAGCCCTTCTGTCAGTCATCCTTTAAAATGTACAAGCAATTGACAACAAAATGGGCCATATTTGACTGCCCCTGTTAGCTGCGTAGCTCTAGTCCAAAAAACAAAAGGAACAAACTTCACATGTCAAGCGTGTCTCGGCTTATCAGCTACATGCAGGTTAAGGGGGAAAATGTGCGGGCGTAATGAGGCATGATAGTAATACATCATTGTGTGTGTATGTGTGTGTGCAGTGCCACTCTCCTGGCGTTCCTGGTGGAGCTGTTGAAGAGTTCAGTAGCCATGCAGGAGCAGATGCTGGGAGGGAAAGGCTTTCTGGTCATTGGCTACCTGCTGGAGAAGGTGAGCCAAATGCTGCTGTACTGCACTGAACTAATGATGGGAATACTGTGAGTGTTCAACTTTATTTGAAAGCATCTCTCTCTCTCTTTGTCTCTCTCTCTCACTCTCTCTCTCTCTCTCTCTTTCTCTCTCAGTCGTCCCGTGTGCACATCACCAGGGCAGTTCTGGAACAGTTCTTGTCTTTTGCCAAGTATCTAGATGGGCTCACCCATGGGGCCCCCCTTCTGAAGCAGCTGTGTGACCATGTCCTGTTCAATGCAGCCATCTGGATCCACACTCCTGCCAAGGTCAGCTCCAGAGCACATCTTTCTAGAGGATCGAGGGATGTAGGGCAATAGGGATAATTATCAAGAGGAATAATATCAGTAATACACTTGAGGTAATTAAGCAACAGTGATGATTCTGTTCCAGTTTTGAATCCCGTATGAGCAGCAGCAGCACAAACTGGCATAACAGGAGACTTTGTCAGTTTCTTACTGTTAACAGGCTGTACGTTTGAAACCGAGACGGCAGTGCAGTAGGACACTGTGACTGCGGGGTGGTGGTGGCCTAGTGGGTAGGATACTTGCTTCTGGACAAAGAAGTCATGGGTTCGAATCCTACCTTCAGCACACCACCACTGGGTTCCTGAGCAAGACTCTTAACCCCAAGTTGCTCCAGGGAGTCTGCCCCTTGTAGTTAGGGAATGGAAGTCACTTTGGATAAAAAGCGTCTGATAAATGCTGCTAAATCACTGCCGACCCCTCATCAACACTGGAAATAAACACAACACGGTACTGGGCAAATGCACGCTAGAATGTCTGCACTACTTTGGGCTCGTCTGAATATCATGGTCTAAGTCCTTGGCCTTGCAAGCACTGTGAGAGGAAGCAGAACCGCGGCAAGCAAGTAAGCTAGGCTAAAAGCTAACCCTAGCTGTACAGCTCTTCCATCAGTCTGTGTTTACATCGGCAAGTGTTTACATTGGCAAGTGTTTACATCGGCAACAAAGTGTTGTATGAACGCTGTTGGCTTTTGTGGTTCGCAGCAGCTATCGTCTTGGCTGTTTAGCTCCCTAAAGCTAACAATGCTCTACAGGAAAGATAAGAGAGCTGCAGACAGCTCACCTTGATGGCTTTTTTATAATTGTCGGAGACTTTAACAATGTCTCACTAAACTCCCAAAATGTCAACAACACATGTATAGGGAAAAATGCGTGGGACAGTCGAACCACATCTCCCTTCTTCTCACCCCAGCCTGCAGACCCATCCAGAGACAAATCAGGCCAGTCCTGAAAGACCTGAGAACTATCTCTGCTCAACAGGACTGTTTTGCGTGGCCGAACTGGGACATGTACGAGGAAGCGACAACAGTATGGTGAACCTGGAGTTCACAGCCACATTGACTGGCTATAATAGCAAGTGCATTGAGGATGTCACTGTCTCTACTGGGCAAAATCACAGACCCTGATTTATTTCAGAAGCAGGACTGTCACACAGGCCTTCAGGGAGGCGAAGATGATACACATCCATTTCATGGACTCAAGGGACACAAAACCTGTGTGGCAGGGAATACAATCCATCACAGATTATAAGACAACTTCTCAGGTTTGTAGCAGTGATGCCTCTCTGACGGATGAATGGAATGACTTTTGTGCATGTTTTGAGGTTCAGAACAAAGAACCAGCAAGGACAACCACCCCTGCTTGGTCGGACAACTTAACTGCATGCGCCCGAATGCGCTGAGCTGCTGGTGGACGTTTTCTTAGACATCTTTAGTGTATCCCTGAGCGCAGCGGTACGTCCTGTCTGCCGAGAATTATTCCAGTGCTCGAGAGTTCAACTGTTGGAATGACTACTGGCCTGGAGCGCTCACATCCATGATCACCGTGTTCTTTGAGAGGCTGGTACTGAAGCACATGAAGCCCCAACTCCCTGAACATCTTGACCAACTACAATTTGCATACCGTGCCAACCAGACAACAGACAATCACCCTCTCTCACCTGGATCATCTCTTCACCCTCTCTCACCTGGATCATCTCTTTACCCTCTCTCATCTGGATCATCTCTTCATCCTCTCTCATCTGGATCATCTCTTCACCCGCTCTCACCTGGATACAAAAGACAGTTACATCAGAAAGCTGTTAATAGACTTTAGCTCAGCATTCAATGCAGTCATTCGGCAGAGACTGATAAGGAAATTGAACCTGCTGGGCATGAACACCTCCTTCTGTAATTGGATCCTGAACGTCCGAACTGAAAGGCCCCAGTTTGTCAGTATAGGAAACAGCACCTCCAGGACCGTCAGCCTAAGCACTGGCGCCCTCAGGGAAGTGTGCTCAGGCCACTGTTGTTCACTCTGCTGACACATGACTGAGCTGCCCGGTACAGCACTAACCACATCATTAAGTTTGTGGATGACACAACAGTAGTGAGACTCATAAGTAACAATGAGTCCACAAACATAGGGGAGCTTAGACAGCTGGTGGACAACAGCCTGCCCCTGAGTGTTTGCAATACAAAGGAGATGATTGTCAGCTTTCGGAGGAACCGTGCCCCACAACACTCCACTACTACACTGTGGAGTGAGCACTGTGAAATTCCAGGGTGTGCACATGATAGACAACCTCAGCTGGACACTTAACACCACCACCATCGCCAACAAAGCCCATCAACACCTCCCCTGCTGTGAAAGGAAACCTTCCTCCTTCCATTCTCATCACCTTCTACAGTGTAAAGTGACTAATTTGTCAAATGTGAACACGCCACAGCACACAGTGTAAACAGCGCGAAATTCTTCCTCTGCATTTAACCCATTTAACCCGAATAACACATTTAACCCATTTAACCCATTTACCAAGTGAAGCAGTGGACAGTCAGGAACACAGCGCCCGGGGAGCAGTGTGCGGGGACGGTACCTTGTGTTAACTTTAGAGGTGCCACTAGCGGTCTTTCTGATCACAGGTCAAACGCCCTAATTCCCTAAACACTAGGCCACCAGGAGGACCATCGAGAACATCCTCTGTAACTGTGTAGCTTCATCTTTTCCTGGTCCAGAAACTGCAGCACCACTCTCCAGCAGTTAGTGAGGACATCTAAGATCATCAGCGCCCCCTCCCACCACTAACAAACAAGAAATGCTGCATCCGGCGTGTAGCCCACCCCTCACATGGGCTGTTCCCTGTCTGGGAAAAGGGTCAGAAGCGTCAAAATGACCATGAGAGTTTCTTCCCACAGATAGTCAGACTTCTGAATAATTCAGTAGTCCCACCTTGCACCAGAGGTCTGAACGTGGACAGTTTAATCTGCTTCAATCACAGTGCACTGAAACTATAGACTGCTTTTAAACCGTGTATATCTTCAACTGTTTATTACCCAAGCCGATTATTCATTACTTAAACTGATTATCTGCCTTCATTTTTTGCACTATTTTCTTATGTTGTACATTGATGTTCCATTACAGTCTGCACTAGTTTGTCTTATTTTCGTATTGTCTTGTCCTAATTTGCACTGTCGTGTCTCATCTGCACTTTATGTCTTGGCTTGCGCTGTCAAATGTCACACCATTTCGCTCCAGGGCACACTTTTTCAACCCTCTGTGTATTTTGTATATGGCTGGACTGGCAAATAATATCTTGGGGCAAGAGCAGAGTATGGCAAAAAAACACATCATCCTCTTCAGTGTGGTTTGGTTACTTAAATCAGATGCCAATTATGTTCTCCAATGTTCAAAACACTGTTCAGTCTTTTAAGAAAGCAGATATAATAATTAGGGCTGCAATGATGCTGTGTTTCCATGACTGATTCCAGTTCTGAATTCTTTACATCCAAATCTACATCCAAGGCTTGTTTGTTTTCTCCAAAACAGCAGCAGACAATTAAGCATTTATTTGTTCAGGCTCTTCACACATTTTGATTTTTTCCAAACAGTTGACATTTTTGGCAAGGTTTAGCAAAAACAACATTTTTAGGGCTGTCAGATGATTACAATAATTAACCCTGAACAGTTGTTATTTCGAGTAGTTTTCTAAAATGTGTTATAGCTTTATGAGCTGAAAAATAGGTTTTATTAATATGTGTTTAATATTATTATTCCTGTAATTCATAATTTCAGCATTATTAATAATTTCCATTGTGTGAACACAGAGTTTCCATGATCCTGAGCATGGAAATCATGATTTAAGCACAGCGAGCAGAGTTTGATCTTCTTCCCTGATGCTTAGTGAGAGCAGCAGTGGCTGCCCGATCCAACCAGAGTGTATATATCATATACAGGGTGGGCCATTTATATGGATACACCTTAATAAAATGGGAATGGTTGGTGATATTAACTTCCTGTTTGTGGC